>KV454011.1:0-36288 GCA_001661245.1 Pachysolen tannophilus NRRL Y-2460
TACCCTAAGTTTTTTTTTTTTTTTTTTTTTTTTAAAAAAAAAATCAACATCTTTAACAATTCTAATTATATGAATCCTGACTAGTATAACTGATGAATTCTAAACAATTACAGTATCTATATTGGCACCTCTACATTAAACTACGAAATTTTCTATTAGTTTTTCATTATTTTATTCAATGAATCTCTATTGTTATACATCAAATCTTCTCTTATGCTTAATATTATTTTCACCTGTTTTCCTTTTACATTTGAAATTTCACTGGTTTACTTCAATGTTTAAAAAAAATAGTTTACGCATTATACAGTAAGTCATTATTATATCATCGCTTTTTTTTTTTTTACGACTCCATATACTCTTTGCAGTATATTATGGATTTAATGAGCAAGTTTTTAATGTGCTCGTTTGGGAATAACGTTTTTTGAAGTTCTTGCACTGCAACATCCAGATGTTGCATATTTGCCGCTTATTATATTTCACTTTTTAAATATGCCGGACTATACCAACCTTAAAGGTCTGTTTAGATGTAAATAGTGTTTAGTTTACATGAGGACTCATTTCTTTAGTATTTTTTTTTTCTCTACCATTTCTTTATTCTATTCCAAAATCAAACAATACCTTTAAAACTAAATTTTTCAAAACTTTTCCACAACAAAGCTATCAATTCTTGACTAGAATGTGGCATTGAGTAGAATAACTTCATAGAAATAAATATAACAATAATCACCAGATGAAAGTTAAAACTGTAATAGTTTTCCAAAATGCCTAGCTTTTTACTGCAAAATAATATTTTTAATATTATAAAACTTTTAATTTTCCCAATTAAACATTACTCAACAAAAACTAAAATAGTTTAGCGATGGCATAAATGCATGAACGTGCATCGAAAAAAGCTTCCGAATACAGAAACTACATTTTTTAAATAGGTTTTTTGAAACAAGGTCATGCAAGTTTACTGGACCTCACTCCAATAAATTTTTGATATACAGAAAACTGGAATCTACCATTTGTTTGTTCTAGTAGCATACAACCAATTAATGAATTATTTTTTTTTTTTTTTTTTTTCCTTTGGCAATTCCTTTTCATCAAGCTCATGTGCTACACTTGCTACACTTCTTTAGATATCATCGAACAGAAAGTCTCTCAAAATGTTCTTCCCGTATTATTAAAAGTCTGTCATTTATGCCATGCACACGACTAGTTTCCATTAAAAAAAAAAAAAAAAAAACAAAAAAAACAAAAATAAAAGTAAAAAAAGAAACAAAGAAAAAAAGAAAATTTTTTTTGCTGCATGAATGCGTTTAGTCTAAAGTTTATTAGTACTGAACCCTCTTAAAGTTAGAGCCAAGAATGATTGAATTGATTAGATTTTTTTGATAAAATTTTTTTCAATATTGAATCAAACAATTTGGGTTCAGAAGAATGTTTTTAAATTCCTTTGGTTTAATTAAATAATTCCAGTCTCTTTTTTCTTTTTTTCTTTTAATTTTCTTTAGAGGACTTTGTTGACAATTGAAATAATCAATTGGAGTGTTCATTATATAATGGATTCGTTTACCTGAGATATCGGTGATGAACTGCATAAATTGATGCATTTTTTTTACATTTTCTCTGTACCTTCAAGAAAGCGAGCACGGCACTACTATTCATTTATGAAAACTTTGTTTGGGTAAAAAAATTGTTTGTATGCAAAAAAACTCATGTTTTGGTTAAAGATTTGCGAAATAGAAAAATTTTTATTTTATTTCTTTTTCTCATACATAAAATCTGGAAAAGAAAAAAAAGAAAAAGAAACCATCTTGATGTATACAAGAAGTAAAACTATATAAGAATGGCTGCTTCTCTCTTTCCAGATGTAAAATTTTTTCTTTTTTTCTTTATCCGTTCATAACTTGAATAATTGAGTTTATTCTTTATTATTTAAAATGGCTACTGAATTTGAATCAAGATCTGAAGCTTCTCAAGAGCTTGAGAAGAATGAGGAAGTTCTTTCCAATGAAAGAACTTCAATTGAGACAGATGCTGAAATTCCAAAAAGGTCTTTCGCTATAAGAAAGACTGAGATTATTGCTGCTCAATACGATACTATCTATCACAAGTTCCTGATTTTATTTTGTGCCTTATTAGTCGGTTATGGTTATGGTTTAGATGGTAACATCAGATACGTCTTTACTTCATATGCTACTTCTGCTTACAGTACCCATTCTTTATTGTCCACTGTTAACGTTATTGAGGCTGTTGTTGCTGCTGCTTCTCAGCCAGTTTACGCAAGATTGAGTGATGTTTTCGGTAGATTACAATTATTCGTTGTTGCAATTATGTTTTACGTTGTTGGAACCATTATTCAATCACAGTCTTATGATGTTCAAAGATATGCTGGTGGTTCGGTTTTATATTATATTGGTTACACCGGTATCATATTGGTCTTGTTATTAATCTTGTCAGATTTCTCTTCATTGAAATGGAGATTGTTCTATACTTTTGTTCCAACTTTCCCATTCATCATTAACACATGGATTAGTGGTAACATTACTGCTGAAGTCGGCGGTGATAACTGGAGTTGGGGTATTGGTATGTGGGCTTTCATATTTCCATTAAGTTGTGTACCAATGTTTTGTTGTATGGTACACATGAGATGGTTGGCAGGAAGATCTGAAGAATGGAAACAATTAATTGAAGAAGAAAAAGCAGAGAAGAAAGACGTTACTAGCATTGCCTCTCGTTTTGTCACCTTCATGACCGAAATGTTCTGGAAATTAGATGTTATTGGTTTAATATTATTGGTTGCTTCATTAGGTTGTCTTTTAGTTCCTTTAACTTTAGCAGGTGGTGAAACCGAAAAATGGAGACATGGAAATATCATTGGTCCAATTGTTTTAGGTGGTGTCTTGATTCCAATCTTTATCATCTACGAACACTACTTTGCTAGATTCCCAATTGCTCCATTCAATTTGATCAAGGATCGTGGTGTTTGGTCAGCTCTTCTTATCTCTTTCTTATTTGACTTCATTTACTATATGGCTTGTGACTACCTTTACACTGTCTTAATTATTGCAGTTAATGAATCTACCGAATCTGCGACAAGAATTTCCGTCATTTCATCATTCGTTGGTGTCGTTGCCGCTCCATTCTACGGGTTGTTCATTGTTAAATTCAAAAGATTAAAGGGTTTCATTGCATTCGGTTGTGCTTTATGGTTCACAGCATGTGGTATGTTAATGAGATACAGAGGTGGTGAAGAATCACACTCAGGTATTATTGGTGCTCTTTGTGTCATGGGTTTGGGTACCTGTTTCTTAACTTATCCTATCAACGTTTCCTTACAATCTGTCACTTCCCATGAAAATATGGCTAACGTTAGTTCTTTGTGTTACACCACATACAGAATTGGTGCTGCTGTTGGTTCCGCTGTCTCAGGTGCTATCTGGACTCAAACTTTATACAAGAAAATCTTGGAATACATGGGTGATTCTACTTTAGCTGCTTCAGCTTATGCTTCTCCATATGAATTCATTTTAATTTACACTTGGGGTACTCCAGAAAGAGAAGCTTTAGTTAAGGCTTACAAATATGTCCAGAACTTGGAAACTTTAGTCGCAGTTGTATTCTGTGCTCCGTTATTTATCTGTGCTTTGTTCTTGAGAGATCCAAAGTTAACCGACGAACAAGCCAAAGAAGAATTGAAAGTTGGTGAAGAAGTTTACAAACGTGATGAAGACTTCATTGCTAACTGGTTCTACGGTCTGTGGAAAAAAGTCACCAAAAAAAACAATACCGAATGTTAAGTTACTAAAGTAGTATCTAACAGCTACATTTTGGCTCTTTGTTTTCACATAATTACGTTACCTTGATAATTTTGCTCTATAGATTTTTTTTCGCTATATTAGTCTCATAATTTTAATTAATAAATTTTTTTTCATTTCTATACATATGTGATGAATGTAATAAGAAATAAATTTATTTCTTATAAATTTAACGTCGAGTTC
Source organism: Pachysolen tannophilus NRRL Y-2460 (assembly GCA_001661245.1). Classification (NCBI taxonomy): domain Eukaryota; kingdom Fungi; phylum Ascomycota; class Pichiomycetes; order Alaninales; family Pachysolenaceae; genus Pachysolen; species Pachysolen tannophilus. The sequence continues at coordinate 3,987 of KV454011.1, forward strand.
AATAATTCATTGCTATATTCTGAAACGTCTTGAATTTTTTTTTTTTTTATCTATTTATTTTTTAAGAGCAAACGAATGCGTCAAGGAGCTCTCTAAAAGTGAATTATCGTTATTATTCATTCTATGACTACTAATTTTAAAGCAATCTGGCACTTCTTCATCCTCAATACTTGTTCCCTTTTTAATACAATTTGCAATAGCTTTACCACACAACAAAATTCGAGGCATTCCATGTCCGTGGAATCCAGCAATTACAAATTTATTAGTCTCCGATACTGATTCACCCACGTACGGTAGTGAATCATTTGAATAACCTAAAATACCTGGCCAAGCATAATCTACTACCGTATTTAAACTTTTCATCGATATAAAATGCTTTTGAAGCCAATTATCAAAATAGCGGTCTGTATTTTCAATTAAGTTCGAATCATCAACTACGTCGAAGAATTTTTCTCTGTAAGGGAAGATGTGTTTTTTAGCTCCTCCTACAACAATGGAACCATCCGGGCGTGGGATCATGTAATCACTTTTTGACCCTGAGTAGCGGAGGCTATATGTATTTGTTAGATATGGAAGGCTCTCAGACTTACAAGCAGATACAATATGCGTACAAGTGCCTTTAATAGGAAAAATTTTTCCATCAAACTCTGGAGCAATAGCTTTAGTATATGCATTTGTTGCAATAACAATCTTATCCGCAAGTATATCACCCCTTGAAGTTTTGACTAAAAATTTATCATTATTCAATTTACTAGTTTTAATAACCATTGTATTGCTCTGTAAGTTCATGCCTTTTTTGATACAAATTTGCAATAGAGCTACAACAAACTTGTAGGGCCATATTTGACCAGCTGGATAAGTTATACATGTTTCTGCATCCGGAACTTTTGAAATAATTTTTGCCGTTTCACCAAAATGTATTTGTATATCTTCCTTATTTTCAACTGAGCTATTTTTCATCATGGCGCTATAACCATCCACAGTTTTTTGTTGTTCTTCGGGAGTCATATCGACGTCTACGGCCCTAGTCAATACTAAATCGCAAGCAATGTTTTCTTTTGAAACAAGTTTTGCAATTTCTTTAAAATTCTTATTTTCAAAATTGATAAGCTGGGCTGCGTTACTAGTTCCAAAATTTTTTGCATGCCTTAGATATCCTCTGTAGTTATCTGGTTTAATATGTCCGCCATTTCTGCCTGTGGCACCCGAGCAAACATCTCTAGCCTCCAACATTACTATTTTAGGTGGAGTAGGATTATCTTGATATAAATAGTAAGCTGTTGACGCACCTGAAAACCCTGATCCAATTATAACAACATCCAGCTCTTGAGGTAAAAAGTCTGTTGTTCGGTGATGCTTAAACTCATCAGACTCTGAGAGCCAAAAGGAAATCATTGGATTAGAAACTGGAAAATAAGACTTAGTTGAGTCTGTCATCATTATATTTTGGAAGCTATCAAGATTTATTCATCCAACAGATAAATTAAGAAATTATCACTTCAGAAAGAAAATTAAGTACAGAAAAAGAAGAATTGGACATCTATGACTTTTAAGTAATCCATTTAGAAAAAAAAACCTAGATATCTTCTAATGGCTTAGTAAACCTTGATGAAATATTTATGGCCAAAAACTAGGCCGAATCAATCTAAAATGCGGTTATCTTCGAATTGGGAATGCTTTCTGTATGAACTCGAGAAAAAGCTGCAGATAAAATGCAGCCTCATCTGAAAAGTAGAAATTGCCCAAACTTATAGTATGTACCTTAAGCAACTCGTACCGCAGAGTTAAACTAGATGCAGTTCTAAGTAGTTACGGATCATGGTTTCACAATTTGGTGATAAGAAACATTGAAAAGATAGTTAGACGACAAATCGAAATATTCTAATATATCAGTACGGTTTTTCTCTTGTGTATCATTCGAGAGACACTTACTATTTGAAGATTTATCCTAGAAATAGATAAGAGAAGAAGTAAAAAATGCCCTCAATTGTATTTGACATTGTTGGAACACTTATATCTTACGAAAACTGTATTGCTGAAATAGAAAAGCAACTTGGAGATAGATTCAAGGCTGACAACATAAACCTGTCATTATTTTTCTTCTTTTGGTTGGCTGGTGCAGAAAGAGATTACTCGTATCTATCTCAATCGAATAATTATCAGCCTTTTTCCAAAATTATGGAATATACATTTTACAGGTCCTTGTTTTTTGCTGGTATAAAAACACCAAGACATTATTGTAGCCAAGATGAAGTCAATGAAATCATCAAGATTGGGTTTTTCAATTTAAGAGCAAGAAAACAAACCGAGGAAACATTGAAGTTATTAGCTGAATATGGGTTTACTACCTATTTTTTAACAGATGCTTCTTCAGAAAGGGTGTTGAACTATTTTAAGAAATCAGGAATAGAAATATCCTCTGAAAATTTAATTTCTTGTGACTCCATTGATGCAGGAAAGCCGGAAGCTATTGTTTATCAGACTATGTCAAAAAGGTTGCCCGATAAACACAAGAATGACAAATGGTTCTTTGCAGCTCATATGTGGGATTCCTGCGCAGCCAGACAAGGAGATTTTAGAACTGCTTGGTCTGCAATTCATGAGTTTGAGCCGTGCACAGAGATTTTCGGAGAACCTGATGTACTTGGTGATGGTTTATTAGATACAGCTAGAAAGGTAATTGCCATGCATAAGACATTACTGGAAAAATAGTATAAATCAATAATAACATATATTATCTGTTATGTTAACTAAAGTTTAAGATTTATTATTTGAGACATTTGAATTACAAATAACAGGTTAAAATTTCAATTCTATTCTATTTGGTAAATACTATAAGGTAATAACAATTGTTTTTTCTTTTCTTTTTTTTTTTGCTCTAAAAGAAATACATAATTTGAATCTCAAAAATTTCAACTTTAAGAAAAGTCTTCCTATTTCTAAGACATTTGCAATACAATTTCAATTTCTTTGAGTACAAAAGTAGGTCTATACAAAGCTAATACTAAACCTACCTAAACTTGTTAATTTAGGATCTAAGTAGATTCTTTGACAATAGCCAAGCAATCACCAGGATTTACCATATCTCCTTCGTCAACAATGATTTCTAAAATCTCATAAAATTTGGCTTCTTTCTTGGTTTTGATTCTAACTGCGATTTCCATTTTCATTGCTTCTAGAACAATTAACACATCATCTTTTGTTACTTTATCACCTTTTTTCACATTAACCTTGAAAATATTAGCAGCCATGCTAGACTGCACCTGGATATTATTAGGATCATTCAAGAGATTCAAATCTGAGTTTTTTGATGCTTTGGCAAGAGATTTTTCATGCATCCATTGATCCCATAATTTATTTTCCACCTTAGTTAGCTCTTCACAAGCTTTTATTTGTCTTTGTTTCAAAATAGCAGCTTCTTCAGCAATTGACTCCAAAAACTTTGTATATTCTTCAAAATCAAATAATGACTCTTTAGTATGAATTTTCAATTCACCAGTAATTAATTCATTATTCAATTCAGCTAATTGTGGTTCATTTACTTCGTAAAATTCAATCTGGTCAAAATTCTTGAAAAACCAAGGTTTTCCACCAAAATCTTGGATTCTAGAAAAAGTATCCCAACATATATTTGGTAAAGTCATTCCCCAAATCATATATCCTCCTGGTGAGTCAACTGAATAAATTGAATGGCCGACAGCACCAGTACCAACAGCACCTCTTGGTGTAAAAGTTCTTGCCGGATTATACTTCTGAGTCATAAACCTCATTCTGGGATCTGGATGTGCAATCAAAGTATTAGCACATAAAAATGATGCTGCAGTAATAATTTCAGGTTTACCGATAATTTTATCCTTGAAATCTTCAATCGTCTCTATACAACTAGCCTTCATGACAAATTTAGTGTTATCCGGTAGATAAGAAGCATATGGTCTTTGTGAATGCATGTAACGCTCAATACAATGTCTCAATGCGCTATGATCAAAACAAATTGGAAGTTTATAGATTTTTGAAGGAATCTTTAATTTATCAATTGGAGGAATTTTTGACTCTAAGTCAATTAATTTCTGTAATAATACCTTACGTGATATCTTAGAAGGATCAAAAACAAAAGCCATAGCACCAGTTGCTGATTCATATCTGATTAAACCATCTTTGAGATCATTATCATTTGAAGATTCAATTTCTAATTCTAATGCACGTTGTCTACCATTATTCAATAGCGTGAAATGATCTATGCTGAAGTCAAGAATAATCATTTTTTCTCCGGCCTGACGAAATGTTACTTGTGGTAAGTCTTTACTCAGGTCAGCACTCCTATATAATATAGGAGACGAAATATTTTTGTCATATATCAGGAGAGAGTCATCAAAGGGCACAGCATCCAAATCCGTAGGGAAAGAGCACAAATATTTGAGGAATTTTGTTCTTTGTTCAGAAAGCTTTCTGGAGTCCTCGTAGGTAATAAGTTCAAATCTAATTCCTGAGCCAATTTTAGCTTGTCCAAATTTCCACCAGTCTGCTTCTGCAGGAACAGAAACGCATGTGAATCCCGACAAAGTGGCACCGTCAACACCAAATAACACTAATCCTGAACCTACAGCACTTAAGCCACAAGTTGGGTACGGATACTCCAATATGTTACTAGGATGTGCACCACCATCTCCACCGGAATTTCTTGAAAAGATCATCGGAGGGCCATCTAGTTTAATTGCACCTCTATTCGAATTTAGGTTCACATGATAAACTGTGTTGTATAGTTGTTTTAAACCTTCATCACTACAAATCTCTTCTGAATCATGAGGTCCCCTTAGCATTCTAATGGTCCAGACATGATTTTCATCTAAAGAAAAGACTGGACGACACTTTATAGGCAAGCTATAACCCAAAGCCAACTCTTTGATTTCGTCCTTTGGATCAATTTCCAAACAGTCACCAGTGAATACAACACGACCTTGATGACCCCCTAATCCCAAGGTGGGAGTACAGGATTTTGATCCTAGGTAGTAAGCAACTCCTGGGAAGCCTCCTTGAATTGATAAATAAGATTTAGAACCCTGATTTGAAGTTTCTCCAATTGTAACAACGCACCCAGCCGGAACTGTCAAAGCAGTATACATTGGAACATCTTTGCCATCTATTTTAAATTCAAATTCACCACCTGTGAGTGCTATTACTGCTGTGGAGTGAAACTTTATCACGGGACCTCGTAAACTAATTTCTAAACCTTCGGTGTTCATATCATTTCCCACGATGATATTTGCAATTTGTAAGCATAATGGATCAACTGGACCACTCAAAGGCACACCACCATTACTTTTTTCACGACCTGGTAAATCCTGGATACTAGTATAGGCACCACCTTCTTCAAACTCCATAAGATGGGGTCTAAAATTGAATGATTTATTCAAAAACGATGTTAATGTTAACCCATTTTGATACTCAAAAGAGTTTAAAATCTCTTTTAAGTACTCCACATTGGTTGGTGGTCCTTGTATCTTGATTGAGTTTAAAACATCAACCATTCCAGATGTTGCAATTTTTCTTGTCTTTCCCCAAACCATAACTTTTGCTAATAATGGATCAAAATAAGGAGAAATTTTTGCACCAGTTGAAATCCAATGGTCTATTCTAATTTTAAAATCTTTAAATTCAGTGATGCTAGGGAATTCAACGTTATGTAGAATTCCCGGAGAAGGCTGAAAATTTCTTATTGGGTTTTCAGCATATACTCTACATTCAATAGCATGACCTTGGGGAATTGCTACTCCATTTTCATCAACATCAAATGTACATTGCTCTTTCATGATTGATAAAGGAATTCCAACTTGGCCTTTTGCTTCGTACTCTGCTTGTAGTAACATCATATAAACGAGATCAAGACCATAAATCAATTCTGTAATACCATGCTCCACTTGTAGTCTCGTGTTCATTTCTAAAAAGTAATAATCACCACTATCATTATCAACAAGAAATTCTACAGTTCCTGCTGACTTATAATTCATACTTGAAGCAAGCCTAATAGCACACTCGGATAGATTTTTACGTAAACTCTTGTTATTATAATCGGGCAATTCAATAAATGGACTAGGTGCTTCTTCAACAACTTTTTGATGACGACGTTGGATTGAACATTCTCTTTCACCGAAAGCCATTACATCGCCTTTTCCATTACCAAAAACTTGAATTTCAATGTGACGCCCATTCTCAACATATTTCTCCAAAAAAACACCAGTATTTTTGAATAACGACTCTCCTCTTGATTGAACTTCCTGAAAATTACTTTTCAATTCTGCTTCTTCATAACAAACTTTTAATCCCATACCTCCACCTCCTGCGGTTGCTTTTAACATGATTGGGTAACCTATTTTATTTGCGCACTCAATAACATCACTTTCCTTTTCTATTAAGTCAGAACCTGGTACAATAGGAACATTATTTTTACTAGCGATATCACGAGCAAAATGTTTTAAACCAAACAACTTAACCGACTCAGGACTTGGTCCAGCAAATACAATTCCTTCTTTTTCCAAAGCCGCAGCAAAATCGGAATTTTCAGACAAAAACCCATAACCTGGTACTGCAACATCACAATAATGATCTTTTGCAACTTTTACAATTTGTTCAATGTCTAAATAAGCTGAAGCACCAACACCCTTTATTAAAACAGCAACATCAGCACTTGAAACATGTAGTGAATCCACATCTTCTTTTGTAAAAATGGAAACAGATTTCAATCCTAATTGCTTACAACTTTGAATTATTCTACAAGCAATTTCTCCTCTATTTGCTACAAGAACAGTTTTTATTTTCGTAAAGTGACTTTCCATATTTGTTAAAAATTTCAATTGTCTAAGATTTGATAAAAGAAAAGATTATTTTATTTTCACTGTGAAGTTCCAATTAATTTATGTTCGTTTTCCACAAAGTTCATGATGAGGTTGATTTGAAAATCAAGTCAAGATAAGGCAGTCGTAACCGCTAAAGCATTTCTGCTATAGGTTTTCTTGCTTTTTTCTGTTTTTTTCATTTTTATTATTATATCTCTTTGCCGCTACTACTTTCAAGTAAGGTAAGCCCACCGGTGTTTTATCATATACTTACTACTCATTTCTGATAGGGGATCAAAATGAGATTCTTGGAAGTGTTTGCGCTAAAACTGAATTCGGCAAGGGCATATGCAAGATAATGCATAGTATGTGCCTTTAAGCTGTAAGATAAAAAATACCAGCATCTCTTTGAATCATTTCATAGACTATTAGAATTCTTTTATTATTGTGTGTTTCTGTTCTTATCTCACCACAGGTTTGGATCAGCTATTAGCGGCTGATGAGAGTTAATATTACTCAATTTATTATTATTTAGATGGAAGATCAAAAAATAAAAAAAAAAAAAAGTAAGTGTTGAGCATATTATATATTACAAAGCTTTGCTTATCCTCAAATTCGAAGTGAGAAATAATAAATACGTTATCTGCAGAAACGTTTCCATAAATATATTAACCTCAAACTTCACTGTTTGATTTTTTTTTTTTTTTTTCTCATTTATTCTTTAAAAGAGAAGTTACTCTACTGTTTGATTCTTTGGTTTTATTTTGAGCTTCAAAGTTGTTTAAAATATCAACAAAGCACAAATGAGTACCGAAAATACTATTCAAATCTTTTCTGTTGGCACAGGCTATGGGTATGTTGTTGGGGTAGGCTTTGCGTTTGCTCTCATTATGTGTTTTGTTTCTTGGCTTCTTTCCAAATATCTTAGTGAGGTCCAGGATTCAGAAATGTTAATGACAGCAAAGAGATCAATTAAGACCGGTTTGACTGCAAGTGCGGTGGTCTCATCTTGGACGATAGGTTCAACTTTACTTTTATCCTGCACTGAAACTTACACTTATGGTGTTGCTAGTGCATGGTGGTATGGTGCTGGTGCCTGTGTACAAATTGTTATATTTTGTACAGCTGCAATTGAATTGAAAAGAAGAGCACCAAATGCACATACTATTCAAGAAGCTTTGTTAAAAAGATATGGTACCAAAGCACACATTGTTTCATTATGTTATTGCTTAGGTCAACAAATTGCATATTCGGCCAATTTATTAATTAATGGTGCTTCAATATTTAGTAATTTAACTGGTATGAACAATGATGCTGCCATTGCCCTATTTCCTGTTGGTGTTATAGTGTATACTTTATTGGGTGGTATCAAGGCTACTTTCTTAACAGATTGGACTCATACAGTTATAATTTACGTATTAATGTTGACTTTTTCATTTTCTTGTTACGCTACAAATGAAGACATAGGCTCTCCAGGTAAGTTGTTTGATCTTTTGGTTACTGCTTCCGATAGAAGGCAAATATCTGGAAACCGCGATGGTAGTTTATTGACTTTTGACTCACGTCAGTCTGGATTATTTGGTCTTGTCTTATTTGGAGCAGGTTGGGCTGCCTCAGTTGACTCTCAATTGTTCCAAAAGGCAATTGCATGCGATATTGGATCTCCAAAAAACAAATTATCTGGTGTTTTAGTATCGTACACTCTTGGCTCGCTTTGTTGGTTTACAATTCCGTTTGTTTTATCTACAACCTTGGGTTTAGCTTGCGCGGGACTAGAAGGTACTGATGCATTCCCAACTACTTCTCATTATATGACAAGTGCAGAGATTTCAGCTGGTTTGGTTATGCCTTACGGTGCGTATGCTTTATTAGGTAGAAGTGGAATGGCTATGGTTTTGACAATGATTTTCATGGCCGTTACTGCTGCATTTTCTTCAGAGACAGTTGCTGTTTCATCATTAATTACCCATGATATATACAAGACATATATCAACCCTGATGCCAAAGGCAAAAAATTAATTGCAATTTCACATATGGGTGTTCTTGCTTTTGGTGCTGTGACAATAGGTTTAGGAATTGGCTTGGCACATGCCGGTTTTGACGTTTCGTTCATCACTACTGTTTCAGGTATTGTGGTCAATGTTTGTGTAATTCCAATGGGTTGCACTTTATTTTGGGACAGGATGACTTCTTTCAATTTCATATGTAGTACTACCATATCATCTTGTATTTCACTTGCAGTGTGGATCGGTTATACTGCTCATCAGTCTGGTAACAATGTTACGCTAACAAGTCTTTCAACGAATGAGGCGTTAGCTGCTGGTAACACTGTTGCCATTTTTGCTCCAGCATTGTTAATACCAATTTTTTATTTCGTTAAAAAGCCAAAGGAAAGATTTGACTGGAGCAAATTGCTAGAAATCAGACAGGATGATAATACTGAATATGACCAAGAGCATGGGTTACAAAACGTTTTGTCTGGTGACGAGGCAACAAAATTAGCCGTAGAAGAAAATTTAAAGAATGACCAATTCATGGTCAGGCAAAGAAATTTAGGTGCTTGTGTTGCAGGCTTCTTAGTTTTCTTTTATTTGATTATTTTCCCATTACCACTCTATGGTTCTCATTATGTTTTCTCAAAAGATTTTTTCACAGGTTGGGTAGTTGTTATGTTCCTTTGGGCCTTTTTTTCAGCAATAACAATTACCTGTTTGCCAATATATGAGGCTAGGTACTCTATCAAGATGTTATTTGAACTTATTACTGGTAAACAGAAAAAATTTGACAATACTATCAGTATTGTTGAATCCAAAGAATCTGGATTTGCTTCAGGCTCACTGGCAGGTGCCTTGAGTGGATCACACGATAAAGAAACTAAAATCGTCACAAATGTTTCTCCAAAAGCTGATTATGAGAGTAGTTTTGACCCATAATTTTTTTCTATTGATAGCTTTTTCTTATAATAGTTGCTAGTTTATATATTATCTTTAATGTAAATTAAATAATTTTATTTATTTTGATCCTCATAGAACTATAAACTTAATTATCCTATATAAATATTGAAAAATTTTGAATAAAAAATTATCATATGAAATCCTAATAATATTTTATTGATTTATTATATTAAGTTTAAGTCTTTAATGAAAATCCAAGCTGTTTATTTACTTTGTCAATAGCTTCTCTCGCTTTTATGACATTTTCAAGAGCTGTTGGCATGTCTGAATGTAAACAAACACTAAATGGAGCATCTCCAAATCCAATATTCAATTCTTCGCCGTTATTGTCAAAGCATGATCCAGTTGTACCACACTTATAAATAGAGTCATAAATTTCTTGTGGAGTTTTCATTTGTGATTTTGCTGGTAAGACAAGATTACCTTCAGAATTCCAATCTATATCACAATAAAATTCTTGAATAAATGGAACACCTTCTTCCTTGGCAATTTGTTCATAATGTGCATTTTTAGCACCTACAATTGGAACATTAAATGTCTTTGCTGCTTTTAATGCTGCTCTCATTACATCTTCATTTTGTTCAATATAAAAATATAATTGACCATGAGGTTTAATATAAGACAATTCCATACCTTCTGATTTCAAAAACCCATATAAGGCTCCTGTTTGATAAATGATCAAATTATAAATTTCTTCAGGAGCAATTTCCCATGGACGGCGACCAAACCCAATTTTATCTGGTAATCCTGGATGTGATCCCACCTTGACATTATACTGTTTTGCCAATTTAACAGTTTTCTTCATAATATTGTAATCACCTGCATGGAAACCACATGCAATATTTGCACTATCAATATATGGCATGATTTCATCGTCAGGCCCCATTTTCCAACGACCATAACCTTCTCCCATGTCACAGTTTATTTCAAATCTTGGTAAAAGCGTTTTATTACTTAAAGCTTGCCCAAAGTTCCTCCACCACTATTAAGTGACAATCTCCTCTTCAGCAGCATCGCCAAAATATTCAATTTCTACCTCAAAAAAAAAAAAAAAAAAATACAATCAATCAAATACTATAGTAGATATATATCTCTGTCCAATTTCTAAAATGTTTTCATTTTCAATTTTAAATTTTAATTTTTACGTCAAAATTTTTTGATATTTCCCAAACTACTAAATATGTATACAAATACATATTATATACACACAATATATATAAATAAAAAGAATATATAAACAACCTTCAAAAGTTCTCTATCTGGATAACGAGATGGAATGGTAGGGAGGAGATATATAATGTAAAAACGAATGTCTTGGATCTTGTGAAATCATTTATGTTTATAAGTTAATTGCGAACTTTCTGTAGAGTGTTAAGAAGAGGCTACTCAATACTGGGATAGTAAGATTATCATCTATTCCAATATCGATTCCTTCACTTATTGCAGCAATAAATCCTGTTAAAATATAATCTAAAAGAGTTAAATTATGTTTATCCTCTGGTCTAGCCATATAATTGAAAATCCATAATGAAAAATTTCCAGCAATGAAAGCAGCAATACAACCAGCTAGTGATTTATTTTTGGTAATTTTTGGAGTATATTTCCCATAAAGACGACCAAATGTAGATGCACCTGTATCTGCCCATGATAATAATAAAACTGAAAGTACTGCAATATCTCTTGAGCACCAAGAAAATGTAATTATTATTCCCAAGAGGTAATATAATACACCGTTATAAGAATTTTTCACTTCTCTTTCTCTCATCATCCATCCCACAGCCTTCACATATAATTGATTAAAAATTGGTGATTGGAAACGTATAACGTCCAATAATAAAATCACCACAAAAGCGGTAACCATCTTTGGTGTTATTTGATTAAGTTCATATCCTGATCGGTATAAGAAAAGAGTAATAAATCCAATACTTGAATGAAATATTTTTCTTGGAACTTCATATTTATGAATAAAATTATGGAATCGCAGATGATATTGTAAAAAAGAAACTACCTCATCAACTTCTTGTTTTAATTCTTTTATTATTCGATCACCAGTAGAAATATTCTCATTCTCATTCTCATTCTCCACCACATTACTATTCTCCGAATTTGTTGAAATAGAAGACTCTTCAAGTTTAGTTGAAGAAATAAAATCTGGGTCATTAGCTGTTTCATCCGACGATGTATCAATATTGGTTATTGATTCGGTAATTTTGGAAGAATCATTTTTATTATTGGGTTTTTTCCTATTCCTGAAATTTAAATTATCTTTCTTTAAAGTAGTCATCTTCCTACGAAAATTTCTCTTTCAATTACAACAATCTTCAACTGATGACTCGTATCTATAAAAATACCAATTTAAATTGATTTAAACACATTTACAAAATGGATTCTGGTTAAGAAAACAAAACTTTTTTCTTTTCTTTTTCTTGTACCCGGAAAACCAAGTCCAATTGACACGCCAAAAAAGAAAAAAGAAATACAAAAAGCGCGTAAATTTACACCGGCCATTTGGCAGAATTCATTTAGAAGAATTGAATCTGAAGAAGTCATGGATCACACCTTGAGATTCATTGATCAATTGATAGGTTAGTTGGCTAATAAGTAGTTACGTTTATAGGAGAATTTTTTCCTGTTTTATTTTTTTTTTTTTTTTTTTCTTGCTACTTTTAAAGCTATTATTGTCTCAAGAAACATAAAAGAGTGATAGATATTTATTTTTATTCGGTCAGAGAACCGTTATTCTCGTACCTGTTAGCATTCACTCTATTACTGGTACTTTTAAGTCTTATCAAGTTGGTTGGTGTAAGTCTAGACTATTTAAGTCTAGACTATTTTTTCAAGCAAATTGTAATAATAGTACGTTTCCAAGTATACAATAATACATATCTTTATTATACATACAAATTTTAAATCATTTTCAATAAATATGTTATTCTCTCCACATATATTCGACTTCGCCCAAAAAAAGAAAAAACAAGAAAACTATATCAACAGGAATGCATCGTATTTCTTTTTTTTTGCTTTATGATTTACAAGAAGTAAATTTGAATTGGGGATAAAAGGTTTATGGGTTTAGATAAGATGAAATTTCTAGTGCGGCGCAGAACTTATCGTAACCGCTAACTTGCATAAAGTTTTTTTTAAAGTTAGGTAAGAGGTTCTTGCCCCTAAACTATTTGAGATGCAGTGAATCACAAATAGTTCCCGCTAACTCAAGATAGGGGAATGATGCGAGTATTGTTCAATTGATGAGTATTGCTGGATCATTATAATAATTAAAGTATGTTATAAATTTGGTTTATATCACATTGTAAAAAAAAAAAATCATTGAAATTGGTGGGTTTCTTTTTTTTTCTTTTTTGCTTTTTGGTCAGCCAGCCATCATGACTTTACCAAAGACACCAAAGAGACTTTCTGGGAAAGAAGCAAAAAGCGGATGCTGGTGGTCAGCTGCAAGATTTAAAAGATTTGAAGGATTTTTTATTATCGACTTTTTCGCTTGTAAACAATTTAAGAGATGATAATAATAGGTTAATTTCAAAAGAATTTTTCAAATTGCCTTCAAAGAAGCTTTATCCCGATTATTATCAATTGATAGAATCGCCAATATCGTTTAATGAAATCAAGTTAAAAATTATAAATAATAAATATACTAGTGCTGCAGAATTTTTACAAGATTTTAAATTGATGAATAAAAATGCTAGAACTTATAATGATCCATCTAGTGATATCGTATTAGATTGTGATTTTGTATTGAATTTTATTGAAGACCAAGTAAAGCAATATTTGGGAGAAACAATTGAAGAAGAAAAAAATGAAGTATCAGCGCCAATAGAGAAAGAAGAAACAAATACAAAATTACCAAAACTTACAATAAAGAAAAAGGGTAAAAAAAGGCAACAACAAGAAGAACAGAAACCTATAGTTTCTTCAGTAGATTATTCACCACAATTGAAAAAAATAATAGATCATTTAGTAAACTATAGAGTACCTAAAAAGGGAAAGATAGCTGCTGTATTTATGGATGAAGTTGATGGCGAATTATATCCGGATTATTATGTTGTTATTAAAAAGGGAATGGCATTCAATACAATTTATTCTAATTTACTGAAAGATTTATACAAAAATGACATTGATTCTTTTTATAATGATGTAAATTTGATTTTCCAAAATGCTCAAACATATAATCAAGAAGGAAGTATAATTTTTGAAGATAGTGTTATTTTATCAAATATTTTTGAAGAAAAATTCAAGGCATTTAAAGAAGAAAATGTTCATGAAGAAAATATTGATGAAGAATCAACGGGTAAACCTTTGAAACTAAAATTAAAACAAAATAAATTGAAGATTCATTTATCTACAAAACAGGAATCACGAGATGCATCACCACCTCCAAGGAAAGGACGTGGCCGCAAGAAAAAGACTTCTGAACCACTGATTGATATTGAAACTCAGGAAGATGAAAAAACTGAAGAAGAGCCACTGAAAGTTGAAATTGAGAATGAAACTCTTGTTTCTAAACCTGAAGAAAATGAACAAACCGAGGATGAATTGGAACCAAAGCTGATAACTCCTTTGCCTGAAAAAGAAGAATCTCCCGAATTATCTCCTGATACTGTAATTGGATATAAGAGAGCAAAAATTAATCCTCCTAATCCCTACTTTAAAAATTTTACTAATTTAATCAAGGAAATAACGATAAATACAGTGAAAACGTCATATTCAGCAACAAAATTACAGTCTTCAGCTGTTGGTAAATATTTTTCATCTAGATATTCAACACAGGATGGAGTCTTGAACAATTTAAAACAAACTTTCCGTGAATATAAATTTAATTCGGAACCATTGGCAAATAATTATTCATTATATATCGACAATTGTAATAGTGTCTCAATAAGGACAGTTTTAAACCCAAAGAAAATTGGCAATCAGAAATATGATGATGTTTTGTTCATTAATGGAGAAAAATTGACTGCTTCGCCAAGTGTTATATCGGCAACAGATGATGATAATGACCTAGGCTTGTACACCTCCAAATTTGATGTCAAGTTATCGCCAGGATTAAATTCTTTTGAATATGTTATTAGATTAGGACCTGTTATCGAGCTGGATAAAGACGGAAAATTACCACCAAGGCATTTGACTAAACCAAGTAATGAAGACAGCTATGTTATTGAAAGATGTTGTGTTTGGGTTGTCGTTGGTCAATATTAATGTTTATATTTAGATTTATATGTAATTTATATTTTTTTTCTTTTTTTATTTTTATTTGTTTGTTTTAATTTCTAAGAAATATATATGACAAAGTCTCATTTTAGCTAATAAATAAAATGACTATAAAATTTGTTCTTAAAAACCAGAAATAAGAAAAATGTTGGACTTCAGTTAATAGAAAACATAAAAATAAAAAAAATAAAAAAAAAATTAACAAATAACCTTATAATACACAGACTCTACCAAGTGATGGTTTTTTCAAAATAAAAAAAAAAAAAAAAAAAAAAAAAAAAAAAAAAATTAATAATAATAATCAGTAAATAACAGTCATTAACGGTCATATTTTTACAACTTCCATCTTCAGATAAAAGAGTTCTCCATTGTAGTTAATTTTTTCCAAGTTATCTTTTATAGTTATATCATTTATACCCAATTGTTCAAGTGTCGATTCATCTTCTAACTCACTCTCATCTTTTATTACCTTTACCACTTTTGGAAAACTTGTAATATTCCCACCAGAACTATTATTGTTATTGTTTATTGAATTCAACGACTGTAAAGAGTTGTTGATAATATTCAGTGAATTTAATGGTAAAGAAGGCTGGCTTAAAGAAACATCTATCAACCCATTAGTAGTTGCATTTATTATATTTTCCAACTCCCTTCTTCTGTTTTCCTGATATAATTCTTCTTCATACTGCTCCTTTAGGTACTGCTGATGTTGATCTGGCAATAATGGTGTTGTTTCGTTTTGATGTTCCTCGTTAATTTCATCATCCACAGATGGTCTTAAGCATGAAAGACATACACCCATATTCTTTATTTGTTGTCAATTTATTTGCTGATTTTTTGCGTAATTAATAAAATCAAATCTTGAATTAATTTCTAAATCTATTATCACAAAAGGAATGACTATCTTAAAGTTAAGCAACCAACAAGCTAAAGTTATTTTCGTTATCAATAAAACTGTTCTGTTATTTTTTTTTTTACCTGTTTTTTCTTTTTTTTTAGTTGAAAAATTTAAACTACGTAGATTACGTAATGTAAATACTATTGAACTTCAACATTGGTATTCTTCAAATCATAATCAAATAAAATATATAAATAAAAACAAACTCTTGTATATAAGTAGGAGTGGGGAAGGAGAAGAGGAAGACAAAAAAAATGCTATAAGAACATGAGCAAGAGAGTGCGAGAAGAGAATCCCGCAAACCCAAATTGTAGAGTTTAATTCAATAATAACCAAGACATGTAAAAAAAAAAAAAAAAATTATATAATCATTTTACTCAAAACAGCAACGGCTTAGTTTACAATTTGGCACTCAATTCATTTTGTTCCTCGAGTAAGAGAGTTCTCAATTCAGTTGCAGCTTCAGTCAAGTAGAAGTATAGTTTTTCACTTGTGTATCCGAATCCGTTTGATTTAAAACAGGAAATGTTGACATGTAAAAAATCCTCAGTAATCATGTAAGCTAAACCAAATCCATCAGGAACAACTGGAGCCCAGCCATATCCGCTAAATTCGTTTGAACTTAATTGAGAAGTTGATAAGAACCAATGTGAAGAATATGAAAACATAGGATCTTTGAAAAAATCGTGAACCGGTTCATTTGGTTCAAGCATTTGCTTTAAACCAAAGAAATGTCTATCACAACCTAAACCATTTGAGGCTCTTGATATATAATTTAAGTGTGATTTGATTGCTTCTCTGAATAACTGTAATTTAACTTTTTTAGTAACGGAAGGATCTTGCCAACCTTCTACAAATCTAAGACTTTCTGAAGAAACAGAACGGCATGTTTCAGTTCTACCACCAAAGAATTTCCTAGTAGAAGCCGATTCATAAGTTGGTTTACAAACTCCAGTCATCTTGTAAAAACCAAGTTGAATTAACATTTGAATAAAAGCATCTGGAGAAATTTTAAATTTTTTAATCAAGTTTTTACCTAAACCAAAATATTGCCAAACTTCTAAATCCAAGCTGGAAACTGTCTTATTAAATTCAACAGTTGCTTTTTCAATTGCAAGCTTAGTAGCAGGAGTAATATCCCAATTTAAAATCTCAATGTCATTAATCTGAGAAACATCTGATGTTAAAGGACTTTCAAAGACACTTGTTTCATAAATGTTCAATTGTTTAATCAACCAATCATTCATTCTCAATGTTGGGGTACCATCCATCTTTGAATGTTCACCCAAGAACCCTGATGCACCATTTGAAGCAACAAAGAATTGAACAGGTTTATCGAACCAGCGGTTTGTTCCATTTCCATGCCAACAATTACGTGATTTTTCCTTAACACTAACTGGTGAATTATTATCAAGGCATAAAACAAAAGATGAAGCATGAATCTCTCTTAAATTTTTAACATTTAAAGGAGATTTTGTCAATTCTTTATAATCTTTGGTCCAAACATCACGATTTGATGAAGTTAATATTCCTATTGGATCATAAGAAATCAGTGAAGATGATGATGTAACAACATTCAACAATTGTTGATAAATTTGAGATTCATTAATTGGATTACCATTCAAATCATGATGATAAACTTTATAGAATTGATCATTATAAATAACAATTAAAAATCTATTTTCCAAAGGAGTGAATTTAATATTACAATCTCTTGTATCATTTGGAACACGACAATTGTTAAACATCCATTTAAAAGATTCCATACAAAATGGAGTATTTTTATTTACTTCTGGCAGTAAAGTTTCATTTTCAATTGATTCCATAAATTCAACAGTTTTTTTAATAATTAAAGATGCTTTCATCAATTGATTTGAATCAATTTTTTTATTTGTTAATCCTTTATGAGAATAAAAATAAGAAACAAATGGAGAAACAGGATCTCTATATTCCAAATAAGCATAATTATCCCACCATTTCGCTAACCAATTTCTTTGACCTTTTTCCAGTGCAACTTCAAGTAATCTCTGTTGTAATAATTCACCTTGACCCCCTGGCTTGATGAAATCCGAAACTATAGATGCTGTCTTATTAAAATCTTGTAAATTTTTCCCATATAATGGCTTCAAAGATTTTAAATATAATGAAGTTGATTCTTCCAACTCTGGAACAGGTAACAGCGGCAATTCATCTTGATATTGAAATAATTTTTCTTTACCACCAGAACGAGAAACCAGCGATTCAGAAAATTGTCTTCTAATTGGCATAGTAATAACAGTAATCGATCCTACAAATCTTAACCTCGATACCAATGATATAAATGACTGTGGTCTAGGTCTAATCATCTATCAAATAATAATAATATAGTAATAAGTTTAATTTATTACTATCTCTCTCTCAAGCAAGGATACGAAAAAAATTGGTCTTGTATTAATTTTTGTAATAATTCTTTTTCATAAATAAATACCATTACTCAATTGATTTTGACCTCGGTTGAAATGAAAAGATGCACGTAACCCCACAAAAAAAGTACAAGAAAAATAAAATGGAAATTGAAAAATTTAAAGTGGAATTTTAGGAAATTTTTAAACCAATTTTTTGTATTTCCAAAATGTTAATGGTCACACTTTTATCAGGTACCTTTCACAACTGAAAACTTTCTCATTTTCATTTCTCAACTCTTGGTTTCCTTCTTTACCCCATACCCCAAAAACAGAGCCCCTCTTCATGGAAAGATCAATCAATAACAATTTCTTGAAAACTATGTTTAATACCCACCAATACCTAATACAATATGGGCTTCCCTAAAGATAATGATACCGGAAGAAATTTTTCCTTTTATGGACTATTTGCTGTCCGGTGCACTACCGGGTAATTTTTTTTTTGTTTTTCTTTTCTTCCAGTAAAGTGAGCCAAGTACTAATGTTTATAGAGCACGCGTTCTTCCGAGATGTCCATAGAGACAATAATACCCTAAATCTTGATTTTCTTTAGTACCGATTTTGTTTGATTTTGAGATTGAGCTATAATCTTGTTGGTGGTTGCCCGTTTTTTTGTGGTTTGCTTAGCTGAGTTGATTTATAGCAGAACAGGGAATAGGGAAAAGGGAATAGGGGAAGAGACGAGACGTAAGATGTCGTCTTATGGTGAGGATAGTGGTAACAACGACGATGGTGTCGGGCACAGCAAGACCGTTATTGATGTCGTTACTGGAAATGGGGGTGTGGATCCCAGTCAGAATGTGGAAATGGGTATGAATTTGAACTTGAACAAGTATTATCAGTTTTATGTCCCCATGGCAGGAGCGAGTATTCCTAGTGTACCTAGTGTACCTAGTGTACCGATTCCAATGCCTCATGGGTTTTCTCATACAGCTCCAGTCACTGTTCATGGTACTGAAAATCCAATAGGGTATGGTGATTTTTTCAATTCTGCTAGAGAAGTTGAGCCTGTAGCTGAAAGGAGGAAAAGAAGTTATACACATAAGAAATATTTGGATAATTTGAGTATAAGTAGTGGGTTAAATGCAGTACATTTCAACGTTGATCCGATTCAAAATCAACAAGAATTATTTCTGAACGTTGGTCATGATCATTGGCCAAAGATCCTGGTAGATTCTCAGGCGATACCATATGGTTCAACACAAACTTCAGGTCAATCATTAAATTCAAGAGGATTAACAAAATATGAATTGTCACTTGTAGAACTGGCAGTGAAAAGTATATCTCAAGGTATTGAAATTGAAGAATTTTCAAACAATTTGAAAATTACAAGAAAATATTTAAATAAACTTGATAATGAAACTTCGTCAAAGAAAAATCCAGAGACAGAAACAAATAAAAATATTTTTGTTTTACGTTGTCTTTTCCAAGTAATGAATCCAGTTGATGTAAATCATACTACAAGTTCTTCCAGTATTACAAATGCTTCTGGTATTACAGGTTCTGAACTCGCGAAAAGCTCAAATAAAAATAGAGAGATGCAGTATTCAATGATGGCTACACCGAGATCATTAGTTTATGCAGCATACCAGATGCTATGTGAAAAAGCCAACGTGGAACCAATAGGCCAATCAGGACTAGGAAAATTGTTGAAAATTGCATTCCCAACAGTAGCAACAAAGAGACTAGGTGTAAGAGGATACTCAAAATATCACTATGTTGGTATAACTTTAAAGCCAGAATTAAAAGAAATGGTGATGAATTATGTACGTGAACACGAACATGAACGTGAAAATGAAAAAGAACAGGAACATGTACATGAACATGAACTGCAACAAAAAAAAAACTCTACCGATTCTCCACAAATATCCGTTTCCAGTACCCAACTGAAGAACTCTATAATAACACCCGCAACTTTACCTCAATATAAAGATCAGCAAATATTCAAATTTTTTAATCAAGAACTACAAAATAATCAAAGAAGTCTTGAAAATTATTTAGCTAGACCTAGAGCATCAACTATATATCCAACACTATGTTTTGATCAAAGTGCTATTTTCGCAAACCCAAATAATGGTTCTTTGTCTATGAATGAACCATTAGTTCTGTCACTTAATGATTACTTGTTAAATTCAGACTTGGATGGGGCAATTAAGCATGTCACATCTATTGAAGATTTAACAATATTGAAAGACCTATATAAAAATTCATTAATTTTTTTAAGTCCTTTATCTTATAAAGGAGGAGACGAATTGATATTGAACAATTTGACAAACATATCAGATAACTTTTTAAATAATTATACTTCAATGGTGACAAAAAGTAAAGAAATTGATTTGACATGTTTTTTCATCAATATTTTGAAAAGAATCATTATTTGTTCAAGGACTTCATTATCTACATCAAAAATTTTAATTGAAGAAAATTATCAAATGTTGAAAGAGTTTGAATCATTAGAATTAGATAGTATTGTTTGTTTTGAAATTGATGGAGTTTCAGAAAGATTAAAAGCTTTTGAAATTTTATCAAGTCTTAAAAATTTTTTAAATTCAATAACTGAAACAGTTCAATTGGCACAAAATGCAACAAATTTTTCTTCAGATATGAAACTTTCTGTTGAATTTAATATTCAAGAATCATTGGTAATGGAAAATTTTGTTAGTTTTTTAAAAAATTTAGAAACATCATTTGGTAAAACAAGTATAAAGACTTTACTACTTTTCACAGAAAAAATCATTACTAGAGTTTTAAATGAATTATATAAAAATAATTCAAATATTTTTGCCAAGTGGTGGGTTATTAGTTGCTGGATTAATGAATGGTTAGGCTATAGAGGTGAAATGGCAGGGTTTAAAATTTTACAAATTACTTATTAATATTCTAGATTATAAGACATATAACGTTTCTAGATCTCAATTGTATATATATCTATATATATATATATCAATATATGAATAAAAAAATGAAAAATAAAACTTCACTAATCGTAATTCATTGAAAGAAAAGGGTGGAAAAAAAAAGTTTAATTACCTAATCTATAACCTTTACCTCTAAAAGCTGTAGTTCTAGAAGTAAAAGAAGTGTTTGAAGATGTAGTTCTACCAGTTGGAGATCTATCACTTGATAAAGGTGTACCATCACTAAAATTATTTCTTGGTCTAACATAAGCAACGTTTGGACTTCCAGTAATTAATTTTCTTAACCAACTTGGAGCAGGTAAATATCCATCGTAATATAATTCTTCAATATAGGTATTACTATTTAAAGAATTCAAAGTCCCCACTCTCTTAGTAGTTTGATTTGAATCTTTTTTAATTAAACTCATCAATGGACCTAAAGTTGAAGTTTCCAAACAATTATATAAATATGCAGCAAGCATTCCTACAAATGCTTGTAAAAAATCTTGTTTCCCATTTAATAATAACCTGAAACCCAAAGATACAGCAGGTAAGATTGCAGCTTTCATTGTTATAAAATAAAAATTAACTTGTTGATTTCTATTAGCAATAGACCAAGTATAAGTTAAAGCTGATAATAATGCACTTTGTAAAGATAATGCACTTGTCCATGGTGATGTAAATAAGATTAAAGGTGTCACAATAACATAATAAAAAATGTAATCGGCAATATTGATAAACTTATTTTCTTCTAAACCCCGACTATATGAATAAATCATATATAAATCCATTAATGATTGCATTGGCTGATCATGAATATTACAAACAAAAAATGACGTAATTAACCTCCAAAATTGGTATTTTTTAATAACCAACGGCCAGTAACAGATTAATGAAACAGGCTTAACAATATCAATTGAAAATAGTCCAGCTACCGACAATGATGTCAAAGTTAAAATTCTTGTAATTGGTGGAATTTGAGAAACAAATCTAAATTAACATGTTGTTAACAAATCATTCCTACAAAAAAAAAATAAAAATTAAAATAAAAAAAAAAAAAAAAATTCACTTACTGACGAAGTTCTGACATAATCTATTCCAATGAATTTTTGTATATATATGAATCAAAAGATAAGTTTAAATAGTCTAATCGACTGATTAATAACTATACTTAATTTAAACTATATTCATCTATTTACATACAATATATATTTGAAATGTGACTTTTTGCTCTTTAAATTTTTTTTTGGCATAGAAAAGAGTGTGAGAAAATTAAAATCACCAAAAAAAAACAGGTAGTGCGATGAGTACCAAAATATCAAAAAAAGAAAGATTACAATTAAGTAGAAAAGTGCTATTAACACTTTTCACAACATCTATAAGCCTATAAAGAGGTTATTAGTTGGTTTTAATGGAAATGATGGTGTCTTAAATTCAAATTGTTAAAAAGGTAAATGAAAATTTAAGTCTTGTTAAATCCCGCGAAAGGTATCGCACAAGTCCGTCAATACTCCGAATAAAACTAATTGGTTGATTATTAAATATATACTTGAAAACCTCGTTAATTATTACAATAATAATATTAATTAAATTCTCTGCATAGAATCAAAGACATTAAACCAAGTATAAATCATAATCTTTGCATTTAATGGTAATAATTTTGGCAATCTCCGTATAATCTGCAGTAAATGCAAAAAAAAAACAGAAAAAGTGAAAAAAAGTGAAAAAAATTTTGCTTTTCATTTCAGGCACGTTTTCCATTAAAGATTGATTAAGCACAAATAAAAAAAAAATCCAGTATACAGAAGCTTATTTATTTCTTTTACTAGTAAGTATAGTATGATTCGTGTGATGATGAGATGAGTGGAAAGGAAAAAAAAACTACAATAAATAACCTCACTAATACAAGACACGCGGGATAACAAACAAATTAAATGTAAAATAGTGTGAATAATAAATTTATTTATTGTTAAGTCAAATCACTAAATAATTTAAATTTTTCATTTTACTGTATGCATCTTCTTTTCTATTCTTTTCTTTTTATTTCTCTTTCTCTAATGCTCGTGCGATCTGATTTATTTTTTTTTTATTTTTTATTTTTTCTTGCTTGATTTAATTAAGCATCGTGGGTATATATATTTTTGATCAAGTTAGCTATGGCAAAGTTAACTAAATTGTTTCTTTCTACATATTTTTTTAGCCACGTTCAAACTTTCAAACTTAATAGTGATTAAATAGTACCTATTAAAGTAATTATAAAAAGGGAAAACTAATTGGAAGAAGAAAATTTGAGCCGTACATACGCTGCAAGCTGCATATAATAATAAATAATAATAAATACTTCCATTTGAGAACCGGACAAGCCTGCGATTACCTCTCGTAATGGGTAAGAGCAACACCCAGTTATGTGAAGGGTTTCTTAATAGATTATTATCTCTAGAAAAGTTTATCTATCAGTGCCATCCATATATTCATATGAATATTTTCATATATATATATCTTCTTTGCATCCTCTTAAAAGTTGAAAAAAAAAAGAAAAATTCCATCGCAGATTGTAATTCGAGGTATATATAGTTTAAAAAAAAAAAAAAAAAAAGAGAATGTCTACTAGAGATATACCACATTCTTTTTCTCAATTTGCTACAGGATGGATTCCTAGAGCTAGAAAAGAGATTACTCTTAATAAATCTACTGGAGAAATTGTTGAAAAAATCGCTCCTGTTGCTCCAGCTGAAAATATTTTCTCTGAAGTTGATGATGAAATTTCAGATAGAGTTAGAACTAAAAGTTTATGGGCAATTTTCACTGCAGGTGCCGGTTTATTTTCTGATGGTTATGTCAATAACTCTATATCAACAGTATCAACTTGTTTAAAAATTCTTTATCCAACAGAATACGCTGATAGTAGAGCAATATCAAATGTTTCATCTATTGTATTTGCAGGTACCGTTTTAGGTCAGTTAATCTTTGGGGTATGGTCAGATTACTTCTCAAGAAAAAATGCAATGATCACTTCCACAGTAATCTTGATCGTGTTCACTATATTAACATCTGGTTCATGGGGTTATAAAGGTTCCATTAATGGTATGCTTGTAAGTAAAAGTAAAGTGTTTTTTTTTTTCTTTTCTCTTTTCTCTTTTCCCCCATTGGAAGATAGATAGCACATGCCATGCTGCCCTCTGGTCACCGTGCACACTATCTCTTTTAAAAGCAAAATGCGCGAAAAAATAGGGGAAAAATTTGAAAAAACAGAAAAAAGGTTTGCAAAAGATAATAATAAATAATAAGTTACTAACATTTGAAAAATACATTTTTTTTAGGCTGCATTAACTGCATACAGATTTTTCTTGGGTATTGGTATTGGAGGAGAATACCCAGCAGGATCAGTTGCATGCGCAGAGGCATCATCGTTGTTACCTCCTGGTAAAAGAAATAGGTATTTCTGTTGGTTTACTAATTTTATGATTGATTCCGGGTTTGTTGTTTCTGCATTTGTTCCAATGGTGATGTTGTGGATCTGTACTCCTAAGCATTTAACTCCGGTTTGGAGAGTAACTTTGGGTTTAGGTGCAATTCCACCAATTTCATTATTTTTCATGCGTTTAATGTTTCAAGAGGGAAAACAATTTAAAAAATTGAATTTTAAAAGAACTAGAGTACCATATTGGTTGGTTATAAAATTTTATTGGTTTAGATTGGCTGTTGTTTCTATTATTTGGTTTATTTATGATTTTAGTAGTTATGCTTTTGGTCTTTATTCTTCAAATATCTTGGATATAATTATTCCAGATGGTGATTTATACAAGACTTTTGGTTGGAATGTTGTCTTAAACTTATTTTATATTCCAGGTGCATTTTTAGGTGCAATTTCTGCAGATTATTTTGGACCAAGACTTACATTAGCAGCTGGTGTCTCTTTACAATCAATTGTTGGTTATATCATGGCTGGTTGTTTTGAACCTTTATCAAAACATGTTGGGGGTTTTGTTGTTGTTTATGGTATCTTTTTAACATTGGGAGAATTTGGACCTGGTGATTGTATTGGTTTATTATCTTCAAAGACTTCAGCAACTCCAATTAGAGGTCAATATTACGGTATTGCTGCTGCTATTGGTAAAGTTGGTGCCTTTGTAGGTACTTATCTTTTCCCAATTATCCAAGATGATGCAGGTGGTGCTTCTACAATTAAAGGTGAACAAGCTCCATTTTGGGTTGCTTCATCCCTTTGTGTATTTAGTGCATTTTTAACTTTATTTTTCTTGCCTCCTGTTGATCAAGAAGCTGTTGAAAATGAAGATAAGACTTTCATTACCTACCTTCATGATTCAGGTTTCGATATCAGCTTATTGGGTGATGCAGATGAAACTTCAAGTGGACTGTCTTCAAATGATGAACATGAGGTTGAACAAATTGTTACTGAAACTCATGTTGATAAATCATAAGCTTGGTATTTGCTAAAAAACAAGAAAGCAAAAAAAAAGAAAAAAGGCAAACAGTACAAGGTTTTTAATTGTTTTCGATTTAATTTTATTTTATTTTTCATTTTAACAAAAAGCATTTTTAACTGCAAGTGGGTTTTCTATTTATATATTATAATTGTGTTGATAAAAAGCAATATCTTTTTACTCGTATCTATTTTTGTATACATAATTTCTTTCGTTTCATTTTTATTTTGATATTTCTGTTAAATATTTATAGTGTAAAAAGTAATACTTCACCATTATTTCCTAATTATAATCTATTTATTCATCAGACCAATCAATATTATTTGTTTCATTAAATTCCTTGTATTTACTATCCAATAAAGAATCCAATTCATATTTACCCTTATTTGAATTTTGAGTATTTGTATTACTATCATTACCAATAGTATTAGGGAGAGTAAATTGAGGAGGATTTTGAACCATTGAAGAAGAATCATTCCCTCCAACAATTTCCAACATATCATGGGTTTTATTTCTAGCAGCTACTCTTGATGGAGTTTTCTTTAATTCTTGTTTTGAAGGGGCAAAATGTATTGTTCTGGGAGGAGAATTCACTATATTTATGGAGTTACTATCATCATTATCACCAATTCCTCCTAATAATTGTTTATTTTTAGTTGGAGATACCATTGACGTTATCTTTGGAGGACTAGGTATATCTGGAGATGAAAACAGATCATGTTGATTACTGAACCGATTATTTGATGATGATATAACTGGCCTTACTTGAAATCTCTTATTGGGTGTTAAAGCTCTTTTTTCATTGACACTAGTAAATATTCTATTTGTGGATAATTTTGTAGGAGAAGAGATTTGATGAGTTGGAGTTGGAGGTTTCAAATTATCCACAGAATCATACGCGTTTTCTTTATTAAAAATTGTCTTGTTCACATTATATGTAGTTGGTGATGATGACGGATTCATGTTTGGCTTAGGACTGCGAGGAACTCTCTTTCTATTAGGAGTGGAAGAAGGGAATTTTGAATAATTTCCATGACCACTATCATCTTCACCTTCATCATCATCTTCATCTGGGTTATTGTTATTGTTATCGTTATCGTTATTAGCCGTTGTATTTATTTGATTATAATATCTTTGCTGTATATTATCTGCAGTATTTGTTGAAATCGAATTATTAGCAAAACTCGATCCTAATTCATCAATTTCTGATTTTATAGGGGAACTTCTCTCACCTTTATCCACTACAGAATTTCGATCTTGATTCGCATTTTCCATATTATTACCACTACCACCACCGTTGACCAAGTCATCATAATTATCGGCTCCACTAAATTGAACATTAGCACTATCTTCGAAAAAATTCTTCCAAAAGCTAACATTCGCCCATAAATTCTTGGAATTTTTAGAATATTCTTGTATTATAGGTATGACATTATCATTCAAAATTTTATTCGATTTACTCAAATTCCTATCCATATCTTGTAAAGTCAAAGTAATCTCTTGCTCCAATTTCTCCAATTCCAAAGTTTGCTGTTGAATCTCATTTTCTTCATCATAATCTTTACCTATCAAAGTCGATCTTGTAGTATAAATAGTGGATTTCCTCTTTCCACTGCCAACACTTCCAACACTTCCAACATTATTATTATTATTATTATTACTACTGTTACTATTACTATTACTATTACTATGAGTAAGCATATTCTATGATAATGATACAACCAAGTCAAATAAATATTCTATCCAACAACCATTAATTATATTCGAAACAACCTTTTTATTTATCTTTTTATTTATTTTTTTTTATTTGTAAATGACGCGTCACACTTGTTTGACCGTGAAAAATTGTCAACGCGTTGGCAGATGGATTAACAGTTATATTACCAGAGAACCAGTAAAGAGGTATACGAAAGTGGTATTAGTAGGTTTAATTCATTTTACAGTATGTCAAGTGGTTCATTCTTTGAGTGGTTCTTTAAAGTATTCTCTTGGGTTAAGTCTATCGAAAAAAAATATGTTAAAAAAAAAAAAAAAGAAAAAAGCTGTTATTTCAAATTTCTGAGAACGTCTAACATTTTGTCTACATCAGTGATTTTCTCTCTTAATTTACCCACCTTCTTACCATCTTGTATTTCTTTTGCTTCTAGTTTCTTCCAGTCCTTCCATGTCACGTACAAGTGGTTTCTATTTTGCAAGATTTTAGCAATGCCTTGAGCTCCTTCCTTGGGCTCACTTTCAAATTTCCCTTGCAGCTTGTCTTCTAATATTAAATCCCCAGTGTCAAAACTATCAATCATCGTTGATGCAATGACACCTGTAGGTCCTTTACTAATCCAGCCTGATGAATAAAACCCATCTACAAAAGAGTCTGGGTTTTTGGAATTTTTAATTCTTCCATGTTCATTTAAAATTCTTCCTCTCTTTTCATCAAACAGAATTCCAAACTCTTCAAATCCAGGCAAAGCACTTCCTCTATAACCTGTTGAAGTTATTAATAATTCATTCTTGTAAGTTATAGTGATGTCGGTTGGTACAACTTTAGTTGAATTTTTTTCATCGTCTTCCAATAAATTGTTTACTTGAAATTTTGTAGATTCCAAAATAGCTGGGTTTTTACTAGATGGTTTGACCTCTATTGGAGATTTTAAATAATCTAACTCAAATGTTTTAGGAAAATTAACGTTTTGTTTAATGGCTTCAAAATATCTATCAATTAACTCTAATCTTCTCTTGTGGACTCTACCAAAATTTTTAATAAATGGTCTTACAGGATCAAGAAACTCAGTTGGAACAGGAGAAAATCCAACCCCATAATTATAAAGCTCTAATAATTCTCTAAATTCTTTATTTGTAAAAGCAGTTTGTAAAAAACCTCTTCTAGCTACAATTTTCACATTTTTAACTTTGGATTTTTTTAAAACATTTTGAGCATTGGCAGTTATATCAGTTTTAGACCACGCTTCAATCGGTACTAACATTGTCCTTGCAACATCAAGTGCAACATTACCATTACCAATAATAATAACATTTTCTACTTGATCCAAAGGTGGATTTAAATCCTGGAAATCTGGTAAACCATTATACCACCCAACAAATTTTCTAGCAGTAATAACTCCTTTAGAATCAATCCCAGGAATTTTAGATAAACCAATTAAATTATCTTCATCACATCCATAAGAAAAAACAATACAATTATAATTGTCTCTTAATTCTTTCAATGATACATCTTTCCCAATCTTTACATTTCCGAAAAAACTAAAATCTGGTGAATTTGAAATTTCTTCAAAAGTATCTGTACAATTCTTAACTTCTGGATGATCTGGTGCAACCCCAAATCTTACTAAACCATATGGAACAGGCAACTTCTCAAATACATCAACTTTTAAATCACCCTTGGATTTTTTCAATAAATGATATGCAGTATAAAAACCTGATGGACCTGACCCAATAATAGCAACTTTAGTACTGTGAAATCTATTTAATGTGGACTTAAATATCGTTTTTTGAAAAATCCCATTATTAATTGATCTTATCATCATCATAATATTCTTTAACTAGAACTTACGGCTTGCTAAAACTTATAAAAAGTTTAAACTATACGCAATATTTATATATATTTAAATAAATATATAAATATTTATTAGTTCAACTTAATTGTACTTTCGGACTTTAGATATCGAGTTTTTTTTTTTGCTCTTTTTTTTTTTTTTGCTTGAAGACTTATTTTTCATTTTATAAATGATACCAACTAACTTGTTTGAATTTATTTCTCATGGTAACGAAGATGATAATTTTACAATTCAAGTTTAATTTTTTAAGTTCGTAATCTATTAATTTTATTTTACAATATATAAAATTATACAGCATAATTGGAACACCGAGTTTCATTATGAGTATCGCCGCATTTTATAGAACAAAATCTAGTACCACATCTTACACAAGTATAGCTAGAATTATTCCCACATATGCTACAAGTTTTAAGTTCTGGTACAGCGTTAATTTGGTTTGTATTATCCCTTGTTTCTAAATTTGCCCATATTTTCAATATATTTGAAGTATCTTCATCTAAATAGTTGTTTAAATTTTTCTTGGAACTCAAGATTCTTTTAGTGTTTGGTGTTGATCCAAGTTTAAATCTTCTACCAGATTTATTCATTACATTCAAATTCTTACTACTATTTCCAAAATAATCAAATCCTTCCTTGGGTACTTCTATCTTGGCAAGTTGATGTTCATTATAATTTTCTCTATCCAATTCCAACAATCTCTTATTTGATTTTCTCGTAGCCTTCATCTCTGCTGTAGACCCATCATTATTATTTTGACCATGTGCATTAGCTTCTAACACAGCAACATCATAATTCACCACCTGTTGGTATCTTGAATTCCTGCCACCAAATGATTTCAGATTTTCCTTTTGAGAATCATCTCCATAAAATGGTTTTTTCAGACCTGTTCCACCATACAACGATGAATAATACAAACTTGTCTTATAACCTTTCGGTATCTCTTCTATAAATGACATACTCTAAAAATCTCCAGATACTTTTCAAAAAGAAAAATAAAATAATTAATATCTAATTGATAACTTGAAGTATTAACTTATTATTGTATTATCCATTTGGTTCACAAGATGTTCTATGGTTTTGATAATTGTCAAACTACCTCCAAGTAGCAGTCAACATTACAATTCATTTCAAAGTTTCCATCTACGAGGAATATTTTTGGTAGAAATCTCAATATGAAATAGGTATATACAAGATCATGGGAAAGATTATATAAATGCAAAACAGTATAATAGGTTAAAAAAGAAATAAAAATAAAAAATAGAAATCAAGACAGTTCGTTTTCATAACATCTTCTCTTTCTACACTGAAACATAAGTTCTGTTGATAATCATTTTAGTTCAAGGAATCCACAGGACTATTTTTTTTCGTCGCTATTATCCAATGGAACACCTCCTTTCTCGAATGGAGCTTCTTTTTCAGCTTCATCTAACATTGGCTTAATACCTTTTTTAACTAAGTTCAGCTATAAATAAAACATTCCAAAGGAAAAAAAAATTAGTAAGTCAAATCTTGAGAATACAATAATATATTTCCCCAGCTTGGAGGAAAAAACATATTAAGTGAACTTACCTCGACACATTCTTTGTATTCAATCCATAAATCCTCACATTCGTTTTGCATCTGTTAACCAAAAAGAAAATTCAGTGTTAGTATTAGAGCCCATATTCAAATCATTACACCAACTTTAAAAACCCCTGATTAAGTGTCCAGCATGTACGAAAAAACTTACACTTTTCCCCTTTAAAAACTCTAAAGTAAGTAAATAATAATAAAAAAAAATAGTTAGTTAGTAACATTTATAATGTAAAAAATGAAAAATGAATAATTCATGAAATGTAATTTCAACTTACTCTCTGTGTACCAATTATTAAAGCAGTCGTCATATTTCTGCTTTGCTTCTGTACACTCCGGGGCAAAACTTGCTGACATTATATTACCCATCGATATCAACTTTAACTCTATAAAGAACTAAATCAAATTAAAGGTAGATAAATAGATAAGTTTAATACCATCTTATAGATGATGATGGATTTTTCAACAACAAAATTTGAAAGTTACCAATTTTCCCACGACCTAAATCTTTAATTGAAAATACTATTACAATTTACAATTCTACACAATTCAAGTCTACAAGAATAAAAGTAATAATAAAATGGTGAATATTTTATAATAATTTTATCTAAAAAATTTATGATATCCTCTTGTGTTTTAACGAGTTTCATAAGTCAAAAAACATGAAAAATAGAGAGGAAAAAAAAATCAAAAAAAAAAAAAAAAAATTTTAAAAATAAAAATTTAAAACTTCGCAACACACTTTAACAAGTAAAGATAGAGAGAAAAATCATTAAATATTTCATTAATTAAGGAAAAAGTGAAAAACTACCATCCTCTTTCTAAAATTTAATCATGATGGTGACGTAAGTGAAAGTAGTATTCAAGGGAGTAACCAAGAGCTATAATGGCAACAGAAATATGTAAAAGTGGAGCACCTGAAGCATTGTCTCCATCAAAGTGCTTAGCTCTGTATCTACCTATTAAACCTGATGGCTTTGGGAATGAAGCTTCACCTTGTGGTAATTTTTTGTAGAATGAAACAACTTGTTCCATTCTCTTGGCAGCTGGATTTGAACCCAAGTTCTAAAACAAAAAAAGAAAGAGAAAAAAAAATTGTTAGTATTTTGAAACTTAAATGGTTTTATGAAGTTGAGAAGAGAAGAATAAGCAAAAGTCATCAATTCGTATTCAGCACTTGAGAATTTCAAACATCATTCAAAATAAAAAAATTTTTTTTTTCAAAAAATAGTCTATATCGCCATATTGTTTACATGAATTGGGTCAATCATTCTTATTCAATCTAAAAATATTCAAATTGATACAACCAATTAAGCAAACAACAAAATACTAATTGATCAATCAATAAGTTTTTATTTTTTATTTTACATTTTCAATAAAATCAACATTTCAACTAACTTAAAATTATGAAAAAACTTTTGCTTTATTTCTTCCACTAAATTGAATTTTTTTTTTTAAAAAAAAAAAAAA
>KV454011.1:36597-58851 GCA_001661245.1 Pachysolen tannophilus NRRL Y-2460
TTGAAACTTAAATGGTTTTATGAAGTTGAGAAGAGAAGAATAAGCAAAAGTCATCAATTCGTATTCAGCACTTGAGAATTTCAAACATCATTCAAAATAAAAAAATTTTTTTTTTTCAAAAAATAGTCTATATCGCCATATTGTTTACATGAATTGGGTCAATCATTCTTATTCAATCTAAAAATATTCAAATTGATACAACCAATTAAGCAAACAACAAAATACTAATTGATCAATCAATAAGTTTTTATTTTTATTTTACATTTTCAATAAAATCAACATTTCAACTAACTTAAAATTATGAAAAAACTTTTGCTTTATTTCTTCCACTAAATTGAATTTTTTTTTTAAAAAAAAAAAAAAGAAAAAGACATACCTTTGCCGAAGCAATCTTTGGTGGAATTAAAGTTGACAATTGACGTCTAATAACAAATGACATTTTCAGAATTGATTATTATCACTAAATACTATTAAATATTAACTATATTTTATCTAATAATACTTTTTATAAATTTCTTCCATTTGGGAATAAAATTTGAGATTATTATTGGTCTGTTATTTGCACGTTTTTTTGTAAAAAAATTTAAATGGCAGAAATACCCGATTTAATTGATATAATACGCACTACACTAGAGGATACATCCTACACCGCTTACACCATTTACACCATTTACACCACGACAATGAATATATGGTCAATATAAACTTATTATTATATACTACATTTATTTGAAATAAAATAATTTAAAATTCTATGTTTCCTTTATCTTTTGAGAGTTTGGGACTTTGACTCAAGCAGCGGAGATGTACATGACTAAAAATACATTGGGGGAAAACAGGTTGCTTGTTAGTACTATGTTTTAAGTTTCTTTTGTACTAGACTCGTGATTTCTTTAAAAATTCAAGAAACAGCAAAAGTCAGGTTTCTCTAATTCTGGTAGAAACACTAGAGTCTAAAAAGTTTTACTTACCGTTATTTCCTCTAATGAAAACATCTCCATATTTTCTAATTAATTCGTGCTGAGAATACTCCTGTGTATTCTCCAAAACTATATTCATATAACCATCTATACTTTGAAGTAATCCTGTGGGCGCAAAAAAAAGAAAAAAAAAAAGAATGTTAGTTACTTAAGTCATTTCATTTATCGTTCTGGACTTGGATAAAAAATCAAAACTTACCATGATATTCGATACCACTTCTTAATTTAACTATAACTTCTTCACCTTGTATTTCTGCTAAAAAAACAGATGGATCAGAGTTGGCAGACGATGTTGTTGCTATTGATTCTGACATTATTAAAAGCTAGAATAAACTAAATCTCTAATTGCAATATCAAAAAGAGTTTATCAAAATACTGATTATTCTTTTTTAAATTTTGATAACAGTCCAATTTTCATCTAAAAGCATTATTTTTTTTGTTTAACGAAAAAGTTCTAAGAGAAAAGAAAAGAAAAAAAAAAAAAAATCAAATTAGGGCGGTGGACACATACAAAACTTAAAGGTAACTACGGAATAGCTTAAACCCTTCAATATCTATGAGTAATTGGTTGGAAATATTATTTAATATTATCATTATACAAGATAAACAACTATAAATTCAAAGAAAAGAAAAGTTTGAAAAAAAAAATGACTAGTTTTTTTTTTTTTTCTTTATTATGCTACTTCGCTACTCAAGTTGGTAAGACTTAATTCTTTCATTTCAACTAATAAATTATCGACATCTGTATTAATCTTGTTTAATTCTGTTTCTGAGTTTTCATTAATTCTGTTCAAATCATTTATCTTGGAGAATTCTTGGACAATTTCAGTGAAAACTTTATTTTGTATCTTGATAAAACTTTCAAAAGATGGGTCAATTATAGAAGACCTTATACTTATAAATTGTTCTATTTCTTTCTTCAAATTTTCATTCAAATCATTATATACTCTTGAAGCTTCATTGAATTGGTTTGTTACTTTTATTAATTCTTCTTGAGTTTTCTCCTTTTCAATACTATTTGAATGTTGCCTTTTTAACTCATCTTCTAATTTATTTTTTTTATGACTTAAATTATCAAAATCTAATTTTTTATGATTTCTCTTTTTAATCAAATTATTAAACTCTTTATTAAATTCATTAAACTCTTTTAAAGGTTGTAAAATGGTAATATCAATTGGTTCAATAATTTCAGGTAATTTTTCCATTTTAATTTCAGTTAAAATTTTTAATAAATCAAGAGATATACCATCTCTACTGTTCAATTTCTGTTGCGTGTATTTATTATTCAAAGAATTACTGGAAACCGTAGTTGATGTAGAAGATTGCCTTGAATGCGAAATTGGTGACCCCACCGATTTCTTATCTTCTTTAACTTTATCACCACCAACAGCAAAATCATAATCACCATAAAAGTTATCAACAGTTTTAGCTATATTTATTTGGAAATCAATCAATTTCCTCAAATTCTCATGATAATTTCTTAAATTATCATACATCTTCTTGGAATTCGATTCTAAAAGTTTAAAATTCTTTTCTTGAAGATCAAATTCTTCATCAACTGACTCATCAATATTACCGGTTTTTAACTTCACCTGAGTCCCAGCCCTATTGATAGCCTTTTTAAACCCAGTCCAAGACATCTTATTTCAAAGAATATACATAAATATATACTATAAGAACAAGAAAATTAAAACCTTCTTCTTTTCAAAAGACCAATGGAAATATATGATTTTTATTTAAAACTTATTTATTTAATTATTTATTTTAAAAAATCAAGTGCTATTATAAATACCGGTAATTTTAACTCTTCTCCTTTATTACCGTTACAAAGTGGTTTTAGAAAAATACAGCATTATTCGCACGACCTTATTATCGGCTTATTATTTTTAACAATAGTTTGTTTTCACCTGCATAAAGTCGCTTATTTTTTAAACATGCCGATAGTTGTTTCAAGAACTTTAAAAGAAAAGAAAAGGTTTCAAATGAGTTATTCTAATATCAGAATTGAATGAATTGTTTATTCTTCAAATTTTCCTTTTCGTTTTTCTTTTTTTTTCTAATTTTTTTTTTTCTTTTTTGATGTGGTTAAGAAATTATGGTATGACATCAGATAGAATTTAGCCAATATATGCACTAATGCAAGACGCCTGGAGCGAGTTAGCAAACATTGATAATGATGTTCGGTGCAAGGCGTGGGTTTAGCTGTTGAAATATACACTTTTTTTTTTTTTTTTTTGCGAAAAATCTATTGAGATGATTTGCTTTTGATGGTAATGCTATGCTTTATTATTTTATTATAGGTGGAATAAAAAAAAAATGAAAAAAAAAGATAAAAAAGAAAAGAATAAAATAAAATTAAGTACAGACAACTTCAAAGCACAAAATATGTTCAGTATGAGCAACTAATTTTGAGATTAAAGTTATCTTTCTTTTTTCTTTTTTTTTTCATCTTTGTAATTGTTGATTTATAAATTTGCAGAAACTTTTATCTTCGATTTTTAGACTATCAATGTCATGTATGAACAATTTTTTAAAAGATTTACTATATTTTTTTAAATTATTTTTTTGATAAATTGTATTTTCAATTTTTGAACTTGGACCACAGTCTGCAAAATCGTAAATTGCTGTAAATAACAAATCATGAATATCAATTTTAGAATTTTTAATAAGTTCTAAATTTGTATTTGTAAAGGCTGAAAGCAGTTGTTGCTCATTTGATCCAAAAGATCGTTTTTCTTTCTCATTATTATTCAACTTAATGATACCATTCTTCTGTATTAAAATTTCCTTTTTAATTATTTTAAAAAAATTATTATAATTGAACAGAGTTAAAAATAATGGATATTGAACATTTTTCTTAAAATAATCAATAAAAGTTTTTTTATAGTTGTAACTTACAGAATTTGGTCTTTGACTCAATTCACTAGTAGCTTTCTCTTTATAAAAAGATAATGTTCTAGTATCATTCACAGGATCATGCTGAATATTAAAACTAAAAGCATCTCCCAGAACATGGTTATCCAGTAAGGAATGATATCTTATAATATCTGGATCTCTGTTAACCAATTTATATTTTTCATCAAACACAAATGATGCAGCAAATAAAGTTTCGGTTAAACTATGGTTTTCAAATTCTTCTTGTATTATTTTTCCATCTTCTGAAGTGGTACCAGAATTACTTGCTCCATCGTTTCTATTAACTCCTTCTAAAGAAGATGAAGATGATGAAGGAATGTGCACGCCTGTTATTAAAGGATAATAGATTTGATTGTAATAATCGTAATATAATGATAATAATAACGTCCTAAAATGATATTTTTTATTCATGAAAAATTGTGATGAATCAGTAGTTGAATCAATTAAAGTAGATTCTGTGCCATGGAATGGAATATTATCACCAAAACTTGTTTTGAAAATTTCTTCATTGACATAATATTTATCCTTACCAAATTTATTTAATTTATCTTCTTTTACACCGTTTACATTAAAAGATGTGATATCATAAAATAATGGATTTGTCAATCTTTTGGAATATTTTTCAGACCAAAAAATGAGATTTTCAACATCATTGTATTCATTCTCACTAAATAAATGATCTATGTTGTTTAAGACCAAATTCCCAGATTTTAAAACCATCATTTTTTCAAAAGAAATACCAAAAATTAGAATAGCTTTCTTCAAGAAATTTTCATTAAAACCAAGTTTTTCGGAAGCGTTGACTTCAAAATTGTTGATAAAATTATCCCAATTTGGTACTAATACGCAAGAAGCATCCAATGTTGATTCCAATAAGTAAGTTTGACAAAAATCTTTAATATAATGGTCTTGTAAAATATCATTTGTCCGTGATTGAAAGACAACTTTTATTGGAATTTGAGAATTAACTTTTTCCAATGAACGTATGGTTAGCATTGTTTTAAACACATTTTCTAACGAACTCTTATTATCCAATTCATTTAAGATGACTACTCCATTGGTGTTTCCAACATAAGAATTCTCATAAATTTTTCTAAATGATTTTTCTCTTTGTAATAAATTTAGCAATAATTTACCATGCATACCTGCTAACGAATTTAAATCCAAATTTGACAAATCAGTGAGTACATTATTTTGCATCAATAAATCCTTAGTAACTATATCAGTTATATCAGTTTGTCTTTTAAACCTTAGCATTTGTTGATTTTTGTCATTATCTATGAACTTATTTGTAGTTTCAAAATTATTGATTATAAAAGCATTTGGCTTATTAGCTTGTAATAAATCCTTGATGATAACTTTCAAAAAATTCGAATTCTTTAAATCCACTTCTTTAATTAAATTGGGATTTTTATTATTAAAATTCACTGTGAAAAATGAAGAGAAAATTCTTGTAAGAACCCCATCAGTTTGCAAATATTCTTGATTTTGCAGTTGAATTCGTACCTGACCATCTTCCAGATTCCTAACTCTGTTTCTTAATTGATTTTCTAAAGAAATTCTCTCTTGTTGCTGATAAGTCAGAGTTAAAAAAATCCAAAGGAAAAAAACACAAAATAATACCACTCTAACGTACTTCGAATACCTCTTTCGTTTTAAATATCTATTAACTGAAGGTATGCTTGCAGCTGAAGAATTTCGTCTGTGGACCGTACTATTACTCCGAATCATGATCCCAATTTTTTTTTTATATAACAAAATTTAGAAAAAAAAAGAATGAGACTACTTGAAATAAAATAAGGCCACTGAGTGAATTATAAATATATATATATGTACTTCTTTTTCTGATATCAACTATTGGAGATGGTACTTACTTATATTAGAATAAAAAAAAATGAAAAGAAAAGAAAGCATTATAGTTTTTCAAAAAAGAATGAATAGGCATAAAACTTTTCTAAAAATCAAATATCTCAAAAAGTAAAGTTTTAGTTATTATCAAAGCTATGAAGTTAAGCAGTTACAAGTTCAAGTCAGAAAGGAAAATTTCAAAGTTAAATCCTCGATTATGCATGTCTGATGAGGGATCAACGGTACTAATACTTCCAGACTTTTTTTTTTTTCCAACAAAAACGGTTATCTTTTTTTTTTTTTCTAAAAAAAAAATGATTCTAAACTTAAGATATAGCAAGATTAGAAATATATATCAAAAATAAACTCTCCCACTAATTGAAAGAATCATCACATAAAAATGATAAAAAATCCCCAAGGTCAATCAGATACATCATTAAACTGTATCTATCTATTATTTGGTCTTTACTAGCTTAACCCTGCATATAGATCACTATATGTCTCAAAAAAAATTCTGGTCAAATTTCATGTGTCACTAATGGTTTTTTGATTTTTTGATTTTTTGGAAAAATGGCAGATTTTATAAATGTCACCTGTGACGCAAATGCCACAGTATGTCATGTCGTTTATTTTTTAGAAATGGCTTTTATAGCAACTAGTGAAGATTAGATAGATGGGTAATTTATTGTTTAATTAATTTATATTGATTTGCTTTGGTTTTTTCTTTTTATCTATTTTTTTTTTTCTTTGTCTCATTGGAAATCAATTTCCATTTCTTCTTGTGTGTTTTATTTTTTGAAAGTTGAGAGTTAAAGATGTCAATTTCACCATTGTATGCTGCTTCTCATATCTTCAAATCTTCAGTTGCGAAGCCAACAGCAGATCTGGCACATAAGGTCCAGTTGTATCTAGATTATGATTGTCCCTTTTCCAAAAAGTTATTTAATAAATTTACTGAGGAAGTTATACCAGCTTTGGATTCAAAGTATCCAGGTAAATTTGAGTTCATATTTATGAATGTTCCTCAGCCATGGCACCCTACTTCGACTCTAATGCATGAAGTAGCGGTTGCAGTGGCTAAGTTGCAACCCCAATCATTTTGGAAATTTAGCAATATTTTATTTCAAAATCAAGATCATTTCTTTGATACTGAGACTTATAATAAGACAAGGCTGGAAATCTATAAAGATTTGATCAACTTGGCTCAATCAAATTTAGATATTGATGGTAAGGATATTGAAAAATTGGTTGAAATTAAGCCTGCCAAAAATGGTCAACCTAGTAATTCAGGCAATTTAATTGCTCCTGACTTTAAATATTTTGTGAGATATCATAGAACTATAGGTGTCTTAGTCACCCCTACGGTTTTCGTTGATGGAATTAGTAACCCATCAATTGAATCATCAACCCCTGTTGAAAAAGTTGTAGAATTATTTGAAAAAATTTTATAGCTTTTTTACTTCTACTTTATTTTTTAAGGAAGAAAATAAATAATTTATAATTGATATAGGTCGTAGCTAAGAAAATATATATAAAGAGAAAAAAAAAACTAAATAATAGTACAAAGTCTTGATATAAAATCTGTCCTAAAAAGAAGAAGCAAAAAAAAAGAAAACTTGTATTCATTCAACACCAGAAATGACAAAATTTTTTCCAAAATGAATGTGTTTTACGTTGTTCTTTTTCTTCAAGTTTTTCCATCTTTAATACATCTGCATCAAAAAATGTTCTATCTGAGACAATATCAATATCTTCTGCCCTGAGGAAAAGTTTCCAATTTTTCTTGTATATCTTATGACAGACGTAGAAAACTAATAATACACATCCTCCTAAATAACTTTGGAAAAAATTGTTTGCATTTGGTTTACCATCTCCACCTGCAGGCCATAAACCTACCCAAAACTGAGCTATTAAGATTAAAATATCAATAGTAACAGCATAATACGAACCAATTAATCCAGTATTTGCTACATATCCCAACTCATCAGTTGAATGACCCTGAGCTTTAAGGGCCGCTCTAAACCGAATATGTGAAATACAAATTGACATCCAAGTAAAAATTTGACTTAAACCTGAAATTGCTAATAACCAGTTGAATATAGTTTCTTCTTGATCACAAGCTGCTACAAAGGAAAATAATCCGAAAAATGCAGAAATTGCTAAAGCTCTTGATGGTCTACCCAGTCTGTCAATATAGTTGAAAAACTTTGGAGCAAACCCTTGTTCGGATAAACTTTGTAAAGTTCTTGAAGCAGAATATAAGGCAGAGTTACCAACGGATAAAACTGAAAGTAAAATAACGGCATTAATTATATGTGGTACGACTTTAACATGATGTAATTTGGCGGAAAGAACAAATGGTGAAGCATGAGTTGCACTTTCACCGGAACCCATCAACTCGTCAGAGTTACTTGGTACTAATAATCCTACTAAAGTTAAAGACCCTAAAAAGAAAACAACAATTCTCCAAAACAATTGTTTTGATGCAGTTGGAATTGTCTTTCTTGGATTTGCTTGTTCTGCACATGTAAGAACAACAAATTCACTTTGACCAAGTGAAAATGCTGCAGTAACGAAAACTGTACATAAACCTTTAAATCCATAATTAAAAGCACCTGGATCATGCCAATACCTTCCACCAATGTATTCATTATCTGGATTTTTACCACAATCAACAATAATACCAAATAATATAAACCCAGTCAACATTATCACTTTACAACTGTTAAAGAAAAATTCAGCTTCTCCATAACCTTTTGATCCACAAAAATTTATAATTACAATCAACACATAAAATATTGCTACAAATGCATCCGGATTAACAGTAGTTGTCCAATATTTTATTGTTATGGAACCAGTAACCAACTCTAATGAAATAACACAAAGCCACTGTATACAATAATTCCAACCAACACTAAAACCAAAAGATTCATCTATAAGTCTTGCAGCGTATGCATTAAACCCACCACTAAGGTTTTGATAAGCAACGGCTAATTCACCTCCACTTTGAATGGTTGGGAACAACATCGTTCCCACTATAGCATAACCAATTAATAAACTCAGAGGACCACCTTTAACTAAACTTTTGGCAGAACCAACTAAAAGACCTGTACCTATACCTGTGGATAGAGCAATCATAATAACATGACGTGTATGCAAATCTTGTTTTAACTTGATTTTTCTATCATCTCTTATTATAACTTGACTTTCATCTTCTTCTTCTTCTTCTTCAAAACAAGTCTCATCGTCTTGATTCCTTCTAAACGAATCAACAACTCTAGTCCATCTTGATTTCACAGGTTGAAATGAACCCGTTTTCATGACATTCAAGTCCGACGTCGTTTCCAGCTCCTGTTCAACAGAGCAATCAGTTTTCTTAAGCATTACACTGAATAATTAATGTGTAGTATAAGCAAAACAAAGTATAGAAAACTCCGAAATATTTAAAACTATTTTTTTATTTTTTCTTTTTTTTATTCTTTTTTTTTATATGTTCTCATTAAATTATTATAAATGATATTATTCTACTTATATGATCAGCTCTACGAGACGAAAACTTTTCTAATAAACTCTTAGGTAAAATAGCTTTTACCCCCAAAATCAAGTAAAACGGGAAACTATTAGCAGTAAAAGCCGTCTTAAAACTACATCTTGTGCGGCGATGGGATTGTCTTATGCATAAAAATAAAATATTCTGCATACGCCATTGCCTAACCTCTCTATTTGTTCCTTATTTGGACGAAAAAAATTTTTTTGATGTATTTTTATACACGGGAAGATGTTTAGGGAAGGTGATGCGGTGTTGACCGCAGTGTTAAAATATACATCAAGTGTACACCGAGTGTAGATCAAGTGTAGATCAAGTACAATTTGTGATAATGAAGCTGAAGTCTATTTATTAAATTATATTATTTACTTTAAACTACTAGGTGAGTTTAGTCTACCTTGTTGATATGTTGTTCAATCATTTCGGTCCATGGCTCAACAAAATCTAAACCAATTCCACCATTGTCATTGTTAAACCAGTCGAATACTGTATCTGGAGGAAATGGATAGAAATCTTGGTCTAAAGGATGAGTGTCAGTAACGTTAAGTTTCCCATGTTGGAGGTTTTCATTATTGGCAACGTTATTTGTTTGCTGTTTTTGGAATTGAGAAACACTAGAATTTTTATGTAAATGTTTTTGTGTATCCTCTTTTTCATTGTTGAGATTGTCTATAGAGCATGATTGCTCGTTTCCTGGTTCCTGATTATTTTCCCACCCTTTTTCAAGATTGGAATGTCTTTTGGAAGCAATTTTTATTTTCATTTCAGAGCATAAATACATCAAGATGGTTGAATATCTGGTACAAAGATGTAACTCATCAGGGGAAGCCTCTCTTAAAGTGATGGCGGCTTTTTGAATAATACTTAAAACTTCTTCTAATGGGATCAACGATAATGCAACAATCTTTGAATTCACTGTAGTTCCACTATTTGTAGAGTTATTTGATGATTGTAATGATGTAATCGTTAAATAATACTTGACAACAAATGCAACAGCTCTAACAACTCTAGTTACCCATCTAACAGGCATATATTTTAACATTTTCAATCTATGAATTCTTTGAGTACATGCTAACATTTCTTTTGCTGAATTAAAAGCTAGCTCAACGTATTTGGCAGATTTGGATATCTCGTCTAATCTTAATTCGTTTTGTTTCTTGTTATATTTTTCGGACCCACTACTATTACTATTGACCGCTTTATTTTGATTGAAATCAGTTAATGCCAATGAATAAATATATAATCTAGCATAGTAATAATCAAAAATTAAAGATTCTCTATCCACTTGATTATTCAATTCTTTAGAATATTTTGAATTAAAGTTTAATATCTGCTGATTATGAGAATTAATACTATGGAAATTATGAATATTTGAAGTAACTAATAAGCTTTTGAATCTCTTGTGCCAATTTTCTAATAACGGAGAAAGAATGTTTAAAATGGCCAAATTTTGCCTCTTATTCAATGCTTCTAATTTTGGTCTAACAACGTACAAATTTTCAAAACATATTGACATAATTTGCAACAACTCAATCTTAGCCTTTTGCATCTTTGAGAATTTTAATTTTGTATCTGTTTTATGTCTTAATCCTTCCTCGTC
This sequence comes from Pachysolen tannophilus NRRL Y-2460, assembly GCA_001661245.1. NCBI lineage: Eukaryota > Fungi > Ascomycota > Pichiomycetes > Alaninales > Pachysolenaceae > Pachysolen > Pachysolen tannophilus. The sequence goes on from KV454011.1 coordinate 47,489, forward strand.
ATCATTCAATACAAGATCATCCTCATCTGCTTCTTTATGTTTTGATTTTTTCGTTTTTTCGTTAACGTTATTAAGTACATTTGTTTCTTCTCCTTCATCTTCATCATCAGTGTCTAAATCAATCTCTGATAATGAATTTGACAACATTGATCGCCTACTAACGTTCATAGCACAATGTGTCTCACTTATATGACATGCTAAAAATACACGAGAACTATTTTCCATGAAACCCATATCTTGAGCCAATCTGACTGCTGAACCAATCAACATCCAACCCATTCTTGCACTTCTTCTCATGGCCCCTAGCCCAGCCAATCCATCGCCATCACCAGAACTATCTGGTCCTGATTGTATGTTTGCTTCATCTCCGTCATTATACTCCGGTTTATTTGCATAATCAGACCATCTCCAATGAATGGCTCTCGGATTCCATTCTGTGAAAAGTAAAAAAGAAAACACCGTTCCAATCGATCTCGTAGAGGCCTCAGCCCAAACAGTTTGTGAAATCAATCGTTGACAATATATCCATAATCTTTCATGAACTTCTATATGAGAATGTACAGTGTTACTTTTAGAAGCATCATTTAATTCAGCATTTTCTTGCATATTTTTCACATTTTCATTGGCTTCTTCTGTTTCTGTGAAGGAGTGATAACGGGAACTGATAGTTAAAATTGCACATAGTAAAATTGGATATCCTGCTAATATGTCTGGATCCATCAAATTAGGAGGAATGTGTGGGAAAAAGGGATGCATTGTAGTGAAAAACAAGTTAATCAATTTTCTCGCACCCCTTTCCGATAAAATTGAATCTTCCCCAATGTATTCAATATCAGATAATCTTGATGAAGGTTTAGGTATGACACTTTCTAGATGATCTACCATGGGCATTGAAAATTGCTGACTTGAGTTTTTTGCAGTGATAATAGGACGAGCTGATGAAAATTTCAGATTTTGTATAGAAGAATCTTGTTGGAAATCTGGCGATGTATAATTTGATGAAGTAGAATTTGCAGTTGTCAAAGGCTGCGAAGTTGCAGCAGTATATGTGTTTAAATCCAGATCTGAATTTTCACGTGAGATTAACTTGCTGGTGTTACTCACTTTATCCAAAGCATTGTGTTTTTCCCTTGCATCAATTCTATCTCTTTCGTCTGCCTTTGCAAAATTACCAGCTGCTTTTGCTAAAAATTCTAAAGCATTTTGATCACTATTAAACTGAGTTATATCTGATACTTGCCTATTATTATTTGAATTCTTTGTAGGTTCCAAAGGTTCTACAATATTATCCCTTGAGTTTGATCCTGGAACTTGTGGAGCTAAGACTCTTATAGGAGGTAAACTTGTGTCCACGTTACTATCCATATTTAACATTCTTCTTGTGTATTGATTTTGCACATCCCCAGAATTCGAATTTGAATTTGTATTTACTAAAGCTGTCGGAGGAGGTAGCTTACCATTCCTATCTTGATAACCTCTATTCAACTGATACTCATACAAATTGGAAGAGACATTCAGATTCAGAGCAACTTGGTTATAATTAGTTGGCAATATGGGTTTACTATTGTGGCTATTATTGTTATTATTATTATTATTACTATTAGCATTCAACCCAGAGTATGAGGATTCTAAGATTCCTCGTGTAGGTGCTTTTTGGCTAGGCCACAATTGTGTTACAGTTCCATCATTTAAAATATTATTTTTGCTCGGTAATTCTGATTCTTCTTCTATTTTACGTTTTTTGCCAGCTGAAAAATTTGCCGATCCACCTCTTCGACTTTCAACAAATATACATTCTCTTCTCTCTCTTCTACAACGTGCACATGGTGGATCATTGGGAAAATCAACGCTTCCAAGATCACATTTAACCTTTCGTGTCCGACAGTTTAAACAAGCCTTATAATTCCTTTTAAATTTCTTTTGTTGTGGATCTGGGGAAGAGTTTCTTGAGCCAAAACTCTCATCAGCAACCGGAGATTTTTGTTGTTGGAAATCATTATCTCTAGAAGTTATATGGCCGTTCATGGTATTAAATCAACCTCTCAACCCGAAAAAAAAAAGCAAAAAAAAAAAAAAAAGGAAAAATTTGATTGCCCTCTTGCCCTTGTCAAATCTCTTTTCAATTTCTTTCAACCTTCAAAAAGACAAGTAAACCTACAATAGGCAAAATTATCAATATTAAAACTTTTCAATAGTTTACTGACAAAAAATAAATAATTAATACCGAATGAATATGGTCATTAGATCTTCACATTCGTTGTGGTCCGTCAATAACCTTCCGCAGATTTTTCAGTCTTTTTCGGGTCTTCTGGAACTAAACTTCTCCGGAAATGGAGAAATCCTTAATTCCCTATAAAACCACTTTTCCTAGACGGAGAAAATATTTTTTTAATTTTGGAGACGGAGATTCAAAATTTTTCACTTTTCAGTTCAATGATCAAAGTGTGTTCAGGTCTTGAAACCGAGTAGTAGTATCGACCAAAGATTAAAATCTTACTAAATAGAGATATACACAATTAGTATAGGTATACCAAAGCTAAAAAGGCAATAAAATTATATTAAAACACAAATATATACTGGCAAAATATAAAAAAAAAAAAAAAAGAAAGAGACAAATAGTTAACATATCACTTCAAAACCTTGTTTTTTTTTTTTTTCTTCTTCTTTTAAATTTCCTTATAGTTCACCATTTTTTTTTCAATAATCTAATAGAAAGTTGTTGGACGCTTTGGAGCAAAAACTTGCTTTGACTTTTGGATTCTGTGTGGTAATGGGAATTTCAAGTTCTTTGAAAGGAATTGTTTAACGTATTGACGTTTGACATCATCGGTCTTTTCTAATTCGACAACTTTTAAAATGTGAACTGATCTAAATCTGGCTCTGTGTCTAGCAGCCAAGTCTTGGTACATGGATTCAACAGCACCAACTCTGGTAACATCTCTATATTCCTTGTACATGTTGTGGGTACCGGATCTGGAATCGTATCTGATCCAAATACCAAAGTTCTTGACTTTTGTTGGGTGAGCTTCAGAAATGGCGTTAACTGAAACAATTTCACCAGAGGCCTTCTTGACCTTGTGTAATTTTTGCAAGAAATACCAGTAACGAGATTTAGCAACAACAACGTTTGGTGCAAAAATTCTCATACGGAATAATTTTGGCTCTGGAACCGATTCAGTTGGTAAACGGCGACCAATAACTTGATATTCATTTAAACGTGCCACTAGATTAAAAAATAGTTAGTATTATTAATTCTTTTAAAATTTCATGATAATAGTTAAGATAGTAATAATGTGAACAGTGAATTTTAACATTAAATCCAATAAAATGAATTCATTTCAACATCATCGTTTAATATCATAGTAATGAGCTTTCTTAAAATAAAAAAAAAGACAGAAAAAGCTCCCCCTAGAATTTGAATTCGAATTAATTTTAATAATTATTTTCATTAATTTCCCCATTGAATATATTCAACATTTTTTTAAATTTAATTTCATTCTAGTCACTATAATAAGAAACTAGACTCATGAAACCAACAAGAAAAAATCCCCTCCCGAATGCTTTCTAGACTGTTCTAACTATTATCACTATTATTACCACATCATAATCATCATTATCATATCGATTCTATCAACTTACTTTTTAAGATTGTTGTCAATATTAAAATTCCCTGTATTAACTAAAATATTAAATTTATATATATACTTTTCTACTTTTACTTATTTAATTCATTGTGAAAAAAATTGTCCTTCGGTATAAAAAACAAAGTTCGTGTAGAAAGTCTCAAAAAAAAATTTTATTTCTCTGAAAAGAGTTGTGACTGTGAAAAGTTCAAAAATTTCTCAAAAAAGTAACTAGGGCTGTGGTTTAGGGATGCATCCCTACCACTGATATAGGGCCTAGAAACCTAATGTGAGATCAGAAAAAACTCAATTTATTATAAAACGGCCATATGTAAGAATATGCATGATAAAAGTTATAGTTTCTCTTAGTCAAATTTTTTTAAATACTTCAACTGATGTTCAGAAACCATGATTCATGGTAGATTAAGTTCTTATGGTTCAGTTTACTTTTTTGCCTTTATTTTGGGGGTTTTATTTTTTTTTTTGTTCAGCTAGTTTTGGCATCACTCTGTGTCTTAATGTTTGTATCGTTTAAAAAAATATATATATATTGCCTGCAATTCTCGTATAAAAAAACATCTGCTTTTCACATGCATATGATGAAGTTAAAAAATCATCCCATACTTCACTCACCGTATATTTTAGATTTCTGTTTCTTTCGAATAAGAAATAAAGAAATGTTCAAGGCACGATAGTGGTAGTCTTTATGAGAAATGATTCGTTTAATATTTAATATTATATCGTTTCGTTTTGTCTTATTTCGTATAGAAATGCATTAACAAACAGTACGATACCTTATTTATTTTACATCTTCGTATTTACTATTCATTATTCATTATATAAATAATCTATTAGATTCTATTTTCTTTAAAAAAATTTACTAAATTAAAAATTAAACAAAAGAAATTAGAATGAGTGACGTTTTTAACAGTAGTGGTCTTCAGGATGTTTCTGTACCAACTTTTAAAGCTATTTTAACTAATATTATGGAAACACAAAAGAATTTAAATTTTATTGAACAATTATGGGCTTCATATTATACATATATGAATAACGATGTGTTGGCAACTGGTTTATTATTTTTCCTAACTCATGAATTGATGTATTTTGGTAGATGTTTACCATGGTATATAATTGATAAAATTCCATATTTTAATAGATGGAAAATACAACCTAAATATATTCCAAGTGATAAAGAACAATGGGAATGTTTTAAATCAGTATTAAAATCACATTTATTAGTAGAGGCTCTTCCAATATGGACTTTCCATCCCTTGTGTAAAAAATTAGGTATTGCTGTTACAGTTCCATTCCCAAGTTTAACAGAAATGATATTACAATGGTGTTTATTTTTCATATTAGAAGATATGTGGCATTATTGGGCTCATCGTCTTTTCCATTTTGGTCCTTTCTACAAATATATTCATAAACAACATCATAGATACGCTGCTCCTTTTGGATTGGCTGCAGAGTATGCACATCCACTAGAAACAATGAGTTTAGGTTTTGGTACCGTTGGATTCCCAATTATTTATGCTGCATTAACACATCATTTACATCTTTTCACAGTTACATGTTGGATAGTCTTTAGACTCTTCCAAGCTGTAGATTCACATTCGGGTTACGATTTCCCTTGGTCATTACATCACTTCATACCGTTCTGGGCAGGTGCAGAACATCATGATTTACATCATCACTATTTCATTGGTAACTACGCTTCAAGTTTCAGATGGTGGGATTATTCTTTAGATACAGAAGCTGGCCCAGAAGCCAAGAGAGAAAGAGAAGAAAGAATGAGTAGAAAAGCTGAAATAAAAGCAAAAAAATTCAACTGAAAAGAGCCAAAGAAAGCAATAAGCAAAAAAAAAAAAAAGAAATTAAATATAATTAAATAAACTGTTTGTAAATTGAATAAATAATTTTTAATTCGTATTGGTTTTCGTAAAAAGGTAAAAATGTGAGATTTGTTAATTTTCATGTATGTACTAAGTAATACAAATTCCCCGCCAATCTAGAATTAGACATAAATATTAATATTAATATTAATATAAATATATAAATATATATCTACATATATATACGAGCAAGAATATTATTGAATCTTTAGTTATCATTAGTGTAATTGAGCAGTTGAGTAATTGCAATTGGATTTTTCAAAAATGTCAAACAGAAATCATAAAGTTATTATAATTGGGTCCGGTATTTCGGGTATAAAAGCAGCTATCGAATTGCACAAGAAGGGAATTGATACCTTGATATTGGAAGCAAGAGACAGAATCGGCGGAAGACTGTATACGGTTGAATCACCAGTCACTAAGGTCAAATATGATTTGGGTTGTTGTTGGTTTCATTGTACTGGTTTCAATCCTCTTTTCAAGAATTCTTTGAATGCAGGTAATGTTGAATATTGTTTTGATGATTCTTCAATTGCATTTATATCGAATGAGGGTTACATCCCAGGGTCATATAATTTGGGACCAGTTGTGGATGAAATGAAATTATTTGCTTCAAAATTTGAGAATGGTGAATCGTTAAATCTTCATACTTTATCAAATCATTATATTTTTGAAAATAAAAATGTATTGACAAAACAACAAATAAGATATGCTCCACAATTATTAAGATTGTTAGAAGTTCCAAATGGTGTTTCTTGGGATATGGTTTCCGGCTCCAAATCCATTGCTCCTTATGGTGGTAGAGATGCATTTGTTAAAAACTGTTATGAAACTGTATTAAATAATGAATTAAAGGGATACCCTGTAAATGAGAAAATATTAACAAATAAAGTTGTCTCTGCTATTGAAAAGAAAGATTCAAAAATTATAATCACTACTACTGGAAACGAGATTTTCACTTCGGATTATGTTATTGTTACCATTCCTCAACCTTTATTGACTTTATCTAAAGGTGAAGAAGGTTCGATTGAATTTAAACCTTCATTACCAAGGACTATAACAGATAATTTTCCAAAGACAAAATCTGTATCTTTGAACAAAGTCATTTTTGAATTTGATCAAGTGTTTTGGCCCGAGGATATTGAAAAATTTATAACCATTGGTAAAGTAGATGAAGATTTTTCGGAAAAAATTATTGAAAATAAAATAGATGTTACAGATTTAAAAGTAGATATAGAACTGTTTGATGTTTTAGGTGCAAAAACCCCAGAAACATGGGAATTCCCAACTTTAGTTGCCAACCTATTTGCAATCAAGAAATTACCATCTTTGATGTTTCTTATCCCATCTCCTGCTTCTTTATATTTGGAAAAATATCCAGACCAAAGATGGACCTTGTTGAAACCTTTAATTGCCAAAATTGCCAAGTTAGAGGAATCACAATTACCGGAACCAATTAATACCATTGGAAGTTCCTGGTCAAGTGACCCTTTTAGCCGTGGATCCATTTCAGGAATCCCTCCTGACGGTTTAATTGTCAATGAAGGTTTAATTGAAGGTTTTGGAAATATCAGATTCGCAGGCGAACATACCATCTACGAGGGCCACGGATGTGCCCACGGAGCATGGTTAAGTGGCTTAAGAGAAGCCAACCACATCCTAGACAGACTCAACACCAAATAGACTCTCATCAGATGCCAACAGGGCACCAACAAGGCCCTTGAATAGCATCATTTGAACTAAATATATAGGTTATATACGGTGTCAAGTAAATAGCCCCAAAATACTTTTGGGGCGCTTGAATTTTGTTAAGTCTTTTGATTGTAAACTAAAATAAGTATGATGATAATAGTAAATAGATAGTAGTCTGACCTTTTATAATATCATCCATTATATTGAGATTTTAAGGTATTGAGAAATAAGAGAAGGGACTATAATCTGTTGTATTGGTTGGCCATGCCTCAGATAAGTAGACCACAGTTGGTTTTTCTCATAATATTTCTTATATTGATATTACAGAGTACAGATGATTCGCCATCCAATTTATCAACACCCGTTAATTTAAAGAAACTTGCAAATTTAAAAGATGAGGTTACTACATCAAGACAGGAGTTATTTCGGTCGGAATGGAACTTGGGCTATGGGAATGTAACTGGGTTTAAGTTGAGTTATGAAGATAGCTTGGAAAATAGAAATGTTAGTGAGTGGCCCATTCACCATTTTTCAGATGAAAATCCTTTTATTCAAGATCAAAAATATTCGATATTGCCTAATAAGATAACTGAGTTGGCTAAATCAATATGGCTACCAGGAAATGTGGTTAAAAATGGTGTGAGCATTGATAGGAGACTGAATATAGTTTCCAAATATAGTGACGAGAAAGAAGGTATTGATAATAGTTATTTTTTAAATATTACTGGTAGTTTAAGAGGTTCGTTTAATAAATTGGATGAAGGATTTGAACCTATTAAGATGCCATTACCAGAGTATTTTTTGGATTCGTATTATCAACATGAAGATACGGCATTAAATAAAGTTATAACTAATGGTGAAAGAGAGAGTGACCAATATTCTGTAAATAGAGGTCTCAAGGAAAGTTCAAATTTTGATGAAGATAATGATGATTTTCAAAATGGATATCCTTTCAAGAAGGATTATAAAATTGGAAACTTGACTGATTTAACCGTTGGTAATATCAAAATAGATATAAACGCCAAGGAAAAACCCGATGAATTGATAGAGTCTACTCACGATGCAATAAATTCAATAATTGAGATACACATAAATGATTACGATGAATTAAAAGATCATAGGTTAACTTTATCTGGAATATATTTCCAAGAATCAGGGAACTTGGTAGCAACAACGAGGACAGGTAAATATGCTGGCATATATGCTCTTCCTCATTTACAATTGGAAGAAGCAAATTTTAACAAGAGTAAAAATTTGATGAGTTATTATACAAATCAAACTTTAATAGATGATCTCACATTATCATTCATGGAAGAATTAATTGATTCATCAGAAGAATATTGCGAAATGATTTTTTTCGGTCACTTTAGACAAACTAACTTATCAAGATCTCAATTAGAAGATATTGATGATGAACTAAAGAATCCAATAGGAAGACCAGTTCAGAGACTTCCAAATATAGAGTTAGAAGAAGGTTTAATATATTCACCTGACTGTGGGTATGCGATTAAAGTAAATGAATCTGTTGGTCCAAGAAGAGAAATTAGGACCCTGAAAATTAGAAAGATTGTTTTAGTGGGTATAATTATACTTTTTTCACAAATCTTATTATCCATAAACCAAATGAATTCAACAAATACACCTTCAACTATGTCAAGAATATCTTTTTGGTCAATTGCAATAATGAATCTCATTGATGGAACATTAAGTATGCTTTATTTACTTAGTAGTGCTTTATTACAAGATTTATACTTGCCTCTTGTCGTTAGTTCATTTTTAGCATTTACCTTAGCAAGTGTTTTTGAAATGAGATATATGATTTTGATATATTCATCACAGGTGAATGAAAGAAATATTAGCGCTAGAGTAGGATTACAAGGCCAACCAATAGATGATAGGCCAGAACCACCAAATGAACCTGTTGTTGATACCAACAATGGAACTATTTTACCTACCACTCAGCGTCCAACTCCTCAGCAACAGCAACAGCAACAACAGCAACAACAGGCTGCTCGTCAAGCACCAAGATTTCCTGAAGATGAACAAATTATAAGTGGTCAAATGTATACTAAATTTTTATTTTTCCTTATTGGTTTTACATTTTTAATATTGAACTCAGTCATGTGGCCTAGAAAGCCAAGGTTAATCTTTGAGTACATTATTTTAATTGCGTTGAATTCGTATTGGGTTCCGCAAATTTATAGAAATGTCATTAGAGGTTCAAGAAGATCTTTTAGATGGGTATTTATTATTGGAACTTCAATTTTAAGATTGTTACCAATAACTTATTTATGTCTATACAAGCTGAATCCGTTCAACCATCATTACGATCCACTCTTGTTTATAATCTTATTCTCTTGGATGTCTGTACAAATTTTCATTTTAATGTTACAAGAATTTTTAGGACCAAGATTCTTACTACCAGAAAAATACCTACCAAAATCTTATGACTACCATCCAATATTAACGGAATCAGATTTGGAAAATGGTTTTGGTATTGAACACAATCATGAAAATAATCCAGTTGATGGCTTATCACAACCACTATTAACTCATCATGACGGTAAATGCAAAATAGATTGCGCTATTTGTATGGATGAACTTGAACTTCCAATTCACCAAAATGGTGCCACTTTAGCAACAAATATAATTGCAAGAAGAAGTTATATGGTCACTCCTTGCAGACATATTTTCCATACTTCTTGTTTGGAAAATTGGATGAAATATAAATTACAATGTCCAGTATGCAGAAATTCATTACCTCCGTTATAGATTGTTTTCTTCGTTGCTTTCTTCTATTACTTTTTCTTTTCTTTNTTTTTTTTTTTTTTCTTTCTTCTTCTTCTTCTTTTTCATTTTTAGTTTGATCTACTTGGCAATTCACAGTTGCATTTATCTTTTGAATTTACAGTTTAATCTTGTTTCATGATCTTAACCTGATAAACCTTTTCTTCTCCTTATCTTGAACCGACTGTTTTCAACGGTACGATTGAAAGTAGTGTTTGACATGTCAAACGAATCACGTAGTAGACCAATAACTGGATATATATGAAGGCTATCAGTTATTGTAGATGAGTTGTTGAAATAAAGAAGTGATTTTATTATTGATAGATATATAGATAGATAAATAGATAGATAGAGATCATGACTTTTGACAAGTGAGTTAACTTTGTTTCTTTTTTTTTTTTTTTTTCTTGAAATGAATTAATATACTGATCAAATTATAGGCAAATCAAAGCATGTCTATTTGACATGGACGGGCTTCTTATTAATTCAGAAGATGTTTATACTACAGTATACACCGAATTATTGCAGAAATATGGGAAACCCGCATTGACTTGGGATGTCAAGTATAAGTTGCAAGGAAGAGCTGGTGTTGATGCAGCTCAGATTGTTATAGATCATTATGGTCTTCCGAAAGATTTAACTCCTCAAATGATTTTAGATATCAATTATAAGAGACAATTGGAACTTTTCCCACATTGTAAATTCATGCCTGGTGCTTTGGAATTGGTAAAATATTTAAAGTCGAAAAATTTCGCCATTGGATTGGCTACATCATCTAGCAAGAAAACTTTTAAATTGAAAACTGAAAATTTAAAAGAAGAATTTTCATTATTTGGAAAACATGTTATTACTGCAGATGATGTTCCACCAGGGAAAAGTAAACCTCAACCAGATATTTATTTAACCTGCTTGAAATCTATAAATGATGAAAGAATATTGAAAGGTGAGCCTGAAATTAGCATTGAGGAATGCCTTGTTTTTGAAGATGGAAGACCAGGTGTTGTTGCTGGTATCACTGCAGGGGCATACGTAATCTGGGTTCCAGATAAGAGAGCTGTTGCAGTAATGGACCCACAGGAATTAGCAATTATTGGTAAAAATAATGAATACGGAGTGATTTTAGGCAGTTTGGAAGAACTAAATAAAGAACATTTTGGTCTTCAGTAAGTGTATACTTAGTTATATTTCAGTTGTATATTGAGAGTTTACTTTTACTCTCTTCTTTTCTCAACTTGATTGAAAAATTTTTTTTTTTTTCACTTTATTTTTTTTTTTTTTTTTGTTCACTTTGTTCTCTACAATAAATTACTATATAACAATAAGATAATGTCCAGATGAATGTAATAGTAAGGCTAAATCCAGTATT
>KV454011.1:59009-81325 GCA_001661245.1 Pachysolen tannophilus NRRL Y-2460
TTTTTTCTTGAAATGAATTAATATACTGATCAAATTATAGGCAAATCAAAGCATGTCTATTTGACATGGACGGGCTTCTTATTAATTCAGAAGATGTTTATACTACAGTATACACCGAATTATTGCAGAAATATGGGAAACCCGCATTGACTTGGGATGTCAAGTATAAGTTGCAAGGAAGAGCTGGTGTTGATGCAGCTCAGATTGTTATAGATCATTATGGTCTTCCGAAAGATTTAACTCCTCAAATGATTTTAGATATCAATTATAAGAGACAATTGGAACTTTTCCCACATTGTAAATTCATGCCTGGTGCTTTGGAATTGGTAAAATATTTAAAGTCGAAAAATTTCGCCATTGGATTGGCTACATCATCTAGCAAGAAAACTTTTAAATTGAAAACTGAAAATTTAAAAGAAGAATTTTCATTATTTGGAAAACATGTTATTACTGCAGATGATGTTCCACCAGGGAAAAGTAAACCTCAACCAGATATTTATTTAACCTGCTTGAAATCTATAAATGATGAAAGAATATTGAAAGGTGAGCCTGAAATTAGCATTGAGGAATGCCTTGTTTTTGAAGATGGAAGACCAGGTGTTGTTGCTGGTATCACTGCAGGGGCATACGTAATCTGGGTTCCAGATAAGAGAGCTGTTGCAGTAATGGACCCACAGGAATTAGCAATTATTGGTAAAAATAATGAATACGGAGTGATTTTAGGCAGTTTGGAAGAACTAAATAAAGAACATTTTGGTCTTCAGTAAGTGTATACTTAGTTATATTTCAGTTGTATATTGAGAGTTTACTTTTACTCTCTTCTTTTCTCAACTTGATTGAAAAATTTTTTTTTTTTTCACTTTATTTTTTTTTTTTTTTTTTTGTTCACTTTGTTCTCTACAATAAATTACTATATAACAATAAGATAATGTCCAGATGAATGTAATAGTAAGGCTAAATCCAGTATTCTGGTTATCATCAAGAAGTTTAGTAGTCAATGGTGGGAGGAGTTTGAAAAACGTGTTTGCCTTTAGAGGGTATTTGAAATATTCGACAATTTCAATACATGAAAATGAGAATTTAAAATTTGAAAATATTCATCCGGCTTTGATTAAGAGAGCAAAACAATTGAAAACAGAATTGTTAGATTTGGAGAAATATTTGTCTGAAGGGAAAGTGTTGAAAGCTGAAGAATCCAAAAAATTTTCACAGTTGTCATCATTAAGCCGTATTTATGATGAATATGGAAATGAGATCAATAACTATAAAGAATTAATACAATTAGTAGAAAATGATGATTCTCTCAAGGATGATGCTCTTTTGGAATTGGAGAAATCTACTGTACCTAGATTGAAATATTTAGTATCCAAGTTGAAAACAAGGTTACTTCCACCTCATGAATTTCATGACAAACCATGTATATTAGAATTAAGACCTGGTGTTGGTGGGAATGAAGCCATGATATTTACCCAAGATTTATTGGGAATGTATGAGCGTTATGCTCAAGTCCACAAGTGGTCGTATGAAGTATTATCCAAGAATGAACATTCGTCAGGTATAGGATTAGTTGATGCAGTCTTGGTGATAAATGAACCTGGTTCTTATAATAGATTAAGATTGGAAAGTGGTGTACATAGGGTTCAACGTATACCAGAAACTGAGACTAAGGGAAGAACACATACTTCAACAGCTGCTGTAGTTGTATTACCAAAGATGAGTGAAATAGATTCCAATTCAGAAAGGAAGTTTGGTCCTGATGATTTAAGAATCGATGTAATGAGGGCCAGTGGTAAAGGTGGTCAACATGTTAATACTACTGAATCTGCAGTTAGAATAACACATATCCCTACTGGAATAGTTGTATCAATCCAAGATGAAAGATCACAACATAAAAATAAAGCCAAAGCAATGATGATTTTGAGATCAAGACTAGCAGAAAGAGAAAGGTTAGAAAGAATTGAAAAAGAAAGAAGTGATAGAACCTCACAAGTTTCTTCAACAGATAGATCAGATAAGATTAGAACTTATAACTATGCACAAAATAGAATAACAGATCATAGATGTGGATTTACATTATATGATATAGAAGGATGTATGAGTGGAGAAAAATTAGACGATATTATGGATGCTGTAGAACTGAAAGAAACAGAAGATAGATCAAAAAGTTTGATTGAAGAGTTGGAAAACGGAAAATAACAAAAGGAAGGAACTAAGAAAAAAAAAGAAAAGGAAATAAAAAAAAGAATAAAATAAAATAGAATTAGAGATATAGAAAACATTTATCTATTATATATGTATATTTGAAAGGAAATTAATAAAAAAAAAATTTTTTTTCTTAATTTAATGATGAAGCCTTTTCGTATAACAAATCAACAGCGTTACTCATATTTTTAATCAATTCCAAACTCAAGTCATAATTTTCGTCTACTTGTGGTTGAGTATAAATAATTAACCAACCATTTCCCTGATCTAATACACCGTAAAATATTTTATCCAAGATCATTTGACTTAATTTTGCCTCTATTGTCTTTACTGATAATCCAATTTTATTACTTATGAATGAGATTTCCAACATTGAGTAAGGTTCAATAAGTTTCATCAAATTACGTTCTAATAATGAATCATATAAATCTGTTAAATGTGATCTTATAATTGGATCTAATGTCAATTCTACTTGATAATTTGTTAAACATTCTTCAAATTCTTTTAAAGATCTATTTGAAGCAGCTTTAGATACAGCTTTCATTGCTTCAATTTCTTTTGAATTTGTAAATTTAACAACATTTTTATTATTTAAAATATTATTAACATCATCAATTAATTGAAGCATAATTTTACTCATTAACATATATTTTAAAATTTTTATTGATTGAGTTTCTGATGAACCTGATAATATTGAATTTTCAAAACTTTCGTAAAAATATGAATATGCAGTTTTAAAATCTTTATCTTCTGCATTTAAAACACCACCTAATAAATCCAATTCTGCCTGAATATTTGTTGGACAATAAATTGAATTTGCAGAAGTTCTTGCAGAAGTTAAAGATGATCTTGATTTAGGGAAATTTTTTAATGCAAAATAAATTTTTGATTCTAATAATTGAACTTCAACTAATGATGATTTATCATCTAATTTTTTAAATTCTCTTATTAATGAATGAATTAATTCTAATGCTTGATTATAAAAATTTTTTCATAATATAATGAAGCTAATCTTAATTGTAAAGATTGCCTTAAAAAAGATCTTTTTCCTTTTTTGCCCAATCAATTGATTCTTCAGTAACTTGTATAGTTAAATCAATAGAATTTTCAGGTAATGTCTTAAATAAATCAATTAAAGATTTTATAATTTTTGCAGTTTTAGATTTAGCAAATGATGATCCCATTAAAACACGAACTTTTGGTAACAATGAAACCAAATTTTCAACTTTATTATGAGAACTATATAATTCACCTAATTCTAAGATAGCAGCTTCTTGAATTTGTATTAATTTTTCATTGGCGCTTGTATTACGACTTGTATTTGTATTTGAAATTGTTGATAATATTTCAAGATAAACTTGTTCGGCCTTGCCCAAATCATTCGACTTGACGGCTTCTCTTGCCTCCTCTATTGATGGAATTGACATGACCTAAACACCCAACACACCTTATTCTTCTTTCTTTTCTTTCTGATCTTTAATTCAAATATATATATAATTAGTTAAATATATATATAATTGATTAACCGCCGTTTAAACCAACTTATTTTAGTGGTGGCAACTTTGATGAGAAAGAGAAAGAGAAAGAGAGAAAAAGAATTCTCAAAAAATTCCCTTTTTAGGAATATGGTACAAATCTACACTACCCCACTTTTTACCCATAATAATTTTTTATTATAATAATAATGATTATTAACTATATACAAATTCAATGAACATCTCTTATTGTATCACTAGAGTACATTTCAAACCTTCTATGACCTACTCTTAATAGGTGTTCAACTGTAGCAAATTCCTTTTTGGGGAGTTTTCTGTATTTTGCAAATTCTGAGTGAACATAATTTACCCAATGGTTTCTATTCTCCTAAATAATTAAAAGTTAGTATATAAAAAAAAAAAAACTGTAAATTTTTTTTTCAATTTCTAAATAAATGCTATTTTTTTGTTATTGTCTTACTTTTGGCTTTTTGTATGCTGACCGAATGCATTCTCTATAAAGTGCAATGACTTCTTTCTGTAAACCAGATAATCTAGCCATTCTTGAATGTTAGCTATTCAATTAAAGTATTGAAAAGGTAATTTTAAAGAAAAAAAAAAATCTTTAAAATTGAAATCAAATAAATTGCTACTTTAATTCGAAATCGAAACCGGGACATAAAGGACAAACAAAGACAAACATAGAAGTTACACGTCGTTACACGTAACACATTTAGGGGCTGTATCGAATCAGGGCTGTATCGAATTTCATTCTTTTTATCAAAAATTTTTTTTGAATCTTATATAAAGAGCGGCTGAAACCGCTCTTGAATAATTCCTATCTTTTATATATATTGATTGACCAGTAATATCTCATCTAACCAGTGTTAGATAATCGTAATTATATTTAAAAAAACACCGTAATGCGTTATTTTATTATTTTTTCTTATTTCACATATGCTTTAAAATAATATATTAATCTTTCCGTATTACGTTCCTTTTTATTAATTTTCTTTTCTTTTTGATTGCGGTTCCGGGTCAAAAAGTATTAGATGGAACAATGGAACAATGGATCACTGGAAAACTGGAAAACTGGAACACTTAAACAATATAGTTTACACTACTTGGTATACTACTTGGTACACTATTTCGGTACACTATTTCGGTACACTACCCCCCCCCCTTGAGTCCGGTAGTTTAACTATCAATATAATAATAGTAGTAGTATTTACAAAAAATATACATAACCTTTTTCTTTATTGCTTTCTCCATCCTATAGCAGACATTGAATGGAAATGAAGATTTTGCTTCTACTCGATATACAGTTTTCTTCTTTTTTTTTTTTTTCGTGTTTTTGCAAACAACTGATGTTCATTTTCTTAAGTAAAATATTCGGAGTTTTTTTTTCTTTGTTCCTATCTATCTATTATGCTGGTCGTGTGCGCGCTGGCCAAACTGTTTTATCCGAGAGCCCGTAAAGTTACGGGTTGTGTTAAAGAACGCATGTTGCCAAATCAGGAAATTATGCATGCAGTCGATAAACGGGTTTTGTGATATATATAAGAAACCAGATATCTTTGAAGTTGAAGTTGATGTTGAAGTTGAAGTTGAATAATTTCAATAAGTTTTCTTGAATTAAAAGTTAAGTCTATAATAAATTCTGTGAGTCTTTTTTTCTTTTTTTTTTAAAATTTTCTAAACAATTGCTATTCTATTAGTTTAAATAATTGAACAAATTTGGAAAACAAAAAAAAAAAAAAAGTTTAAATCAAAAGTATTAAAGTTTTGCATTTTTTTTTCAAGTTTAGTACCCAAAGTTTAATCCAATTGATTTTCCATAATGACTCAACATACAGAAAAGGAAGCAGGTTATGAGTATCAAACAATTAAAATTCCTATTGGAAAACAACTGATTTATGAATCTCAACATAGGAAACCAAAGACAACAAGATTATCTGTGGAAGGTCCTGTTGAATGTCCCTTGACAAGTTTTCAACTTTTAAATTCAGCCTTATTTAATAAAGGATCTGCATTTACTTTAGAAGAAAGGGAACTGTTTGAATTAACAGGATTATTACCTTCAGGGGTTAATACTTTAGATGAACAAGTGGATAGAGCTTATAAACAATTGTGTTATTTGAAAACTCCATTGGCTAAAAATGATTTTTGTGTATCAATGAGAGTACAAAATAAAGTTTTATTTTATGAATTAGTTAGAAGACATATTAGAGAATTATTACCAATTATTTATACTCCAACAGAAGGTGATGCAATTGCTGCATATTCTCATAGATTTAGGAAACCAGAAGGTTGCTTTTTAGATATAACTGATTTTGATTCTGTAAGTAAAAGATTATCAAGATTTGGTGAAGATAAAGATATTGATTATATCGTTGTTAGTGATGGTGAAGGTATATTAGGTATTGGTGATCAAGGTGTTGGTGGTGTTAGAATTGCTATTTCTAAATTAGCATTGATGACTTTATGTGGTGGTATACATCCAGGAAGAGTTATTCCTGTTTGTATTGATTCAGGTACAAATAATGAAAAATTATTAAATGATGATTTATATATGGGTAATAAATTCCCAAGAGTTAGAGGTGAAAAATATGATAAATTTGTTGAAAAATTCATCTTGACAGTAAAAGAAAGATATCCAAATGCAATCGTTCATTTTGAAGATTTTGGTGTCACCACAGCAAGACCAATCTTATTTAAATATAGAAATGTTATTCCTTGTTTTAATGATGATATTCAAGGAACAGGAGCTGTTGTAATGGCTTCAATGACTGCTGCATTAAAAATTTGTAAAAAAAATTTATTAGATTCTCAAATTGTTATTTATGGTGCTGGATCTGCAGGTTTAGGTATTGCTGATCAAATTGTAAATCATATGGTTGCTCATGGTTCAACAGAAGAAAATGCTAGATCAAGAATTCATTGTCTTGACCGTTATGGTTTAATCACAGAATCAATGGGTGATGTATGTTATCCAGATCAATTGAAATATGCTGATAAAGATGAAGATTGGGAAGGTGTTAATAAGAAATCCTTATTAGAAGTTATTAGAAAAATTAAACCAACTTCATTAATTGGTTGCTCTACACAAGCAGGTGCTTTCACAGAAGAAATTGTTAAAGAAATGTACAAACATAACCCAAGACCAATCATTTTCCCATTATCTAATCCAACAAGATTACATGAAGCTATACCAGAAGATGTTATGGCTTGGACCGATAATAATGCTTTAATAGCTACAGGATCTCCTTTTAAACCTGTTGATGGATTTGTTATTTCAGAAAATAATAATTGTTTTACATTCCCAGGTATTGGATTGGGTGCACTTTTAGCTCGTGCTTCTTTAATTTCAGATACAATGATTTCAGCTGGTGTTGATCAATTGGCTTCATTATCTCCTGCTTTAACTACTGGAGATTCAAAAGCTGGATTATTACCAAGATTAGAAGATATTAACGAAGTATCTGCACAAGTTGCTACAGCAATTATTCTTCAAGCAATCAATGAAAATGTTGCTAGAGTTGAAAAAGAACCTTCACCTTCTGGTCATGGATATGTTAAAGTCCCAAGAGATTTCGAAGGTTGTCTTAAATGGGTTAAATCACAAATGTGGAAACCACTATACAGACCATTGATTAAAGTTCAACACGTTCCAGAAATTCATACTCATCAATGTTAAATCTTTTCAAAATTTTTAAACCCTCTCTTACATTACTTTTCCATTTCTTTAAATTTTTACCTAATATTCTTTTATTCTTTTTTTTTTAAAAAAAAAAACTTACTTATCAAACTGGATTTTTGCAACTTTATAATATAATATTCATTGAGCGCATCATATAAAAATTTAAATATCATGTAATCGTATCTATCTATACATTTTAAAAAGGTGGAAATTTTTCAAACATTTCAGTTACACTTTTCTCAAGTTTTGACTTATCGATTAAAATCAAACTTAATTTAGGCTCAATACCATAATCATTAAATACTCTTCTAGAATCTGATTCCCGTGTCTTGTGAGTGTATGGGAAATATGAATGATAATTTGAATTATCTTCCAAGATTGAATCTTCATAGTGGAAATAATCCATTTCTGTTTGGTTCGAAACATCTGATGATTTCTTGGATCTCTTTGATTTACGCCCATTATCATTTTCATCTTCTTCATCTTCAGGATTTTGAGGTGAAACCAACTGATAAACTTTTGTTATTACTAAAAAATATTTTAAATCTTTATAATCGTCTTCCTTAGCAGACTCTTCCAATAACATTTTATACATTGGAGGTACAGTTTCAACAGGCATATTAATTAAACGTTCACTTATAATTAACCCTGTTTGAATTTTCTTTGAATCATTTGATAATAATAATTTCCTCAACATCAAGTTAAACTCTGTCTTCTTAGAAGTCTTAGATATAACATAATCAACAATTTTCTTTAAAAACTTGTTATCATTCTTGTTACCTTCTGAAAGCTCTTTGGTTAAATTTAAAACAGATAATACCGAAAATGGATCACTTTGCTCACCATCTGTCTTCACAGTTGTACCAATATTATTATTTAATATCAAATCTGTTAAACTAGACAAGTCAAATTCTTTGGAATCTTCTCCAAATAATTGTCTGAGCAAGTTCTTAATTGAATGGAAATCAATATCTGGATTCAAATTGAAATAGTCAAAATCAACATTAACAATTTCTTCATTTTCTTCCTCTTCATCTGAAGAACTAACATCAATATCTGAATCTGAAGATACTTGTTCTTCTACCTTTCTCTTAGCCATGATCTTAAAGCTTTAATTTAGTTCCAATAGTATATAATTATTGTTATTACTGTTATGAAGTTTTGAAACTTTTGAAACTTTTCACTTTTAAAAATTTTTTTTTCTCTTTTTTAATATGAGATGAGATACATTTTATATAAATATTGGTATAAATATAGGTACAATAGATAACATCATCAATTACAAAGTGATAATAATGTCTTTGATAAAAGGGTATGGTTCAAGTGAGAGTGAAGATGAAGGTGATAAGATTTTAAATGGGCAGTTAGCTATTAATCCTAAACCAAACGTGGATGTACGAAAGTTGGGCAGTAATGGCGATAACGATAAAGGTAATAATGACAACGGTGCCAAAAAGACACTTTCAGGGTATGTTCAAAAGGAATCATTCGATAATGCTACTTTCCAGATCCAAAAGAGAACTTTTGATATGCTAGGGTATACAGAGGATCCCACCATAGCTTCTGATGATGATGGGGTGAAAATTGTAGGTGATTTATCGACTGCTACAAAATTTAACAATCAAGATATAACAATGTTGACCAATTCTAAAAAAGACTCTAAAATTTTGAAAAAAAGAAGAAAGAATAAAGGAACTTTAGGTATTGTTGGTGGGAAAAACTCATACAAAGGACCATGGGCAGAGTATAATAGTAATAGCAGCAGTGGTGGTGGTAG
Source organism: Pachysolen tannophilus NRRL Y-2460 (assembly GCA_001661245.1). Lineage (NCBI taxonomy): Eukaryota > Fungi > Ascomycota > Pichiomycetes > Alaninales > Pachysolenaceae > Pachysolen > Pachysolen tannophilus. The sequence goes on from KV454011.1 coordinate 68,164, forward strand.
TGGTAGTAGTGGCGATAGTGACGAAGGTAATGATAGCGAAACAACGCCTATAACGCCGGATAGAGCTACTTTATTATTACCGGAGAACGATCAATACGCCTTGCGTAAGCAGGATGAAGAAACTACAGAGTTCTTTGGACCAGGAGGTGAGCTTGATTATCAAGGTAGAACTTATATGCATATTCCACCAACTTTATCCAAAGAAGAGCCTGGTTCAAAAGAATGCTTTGTTCCAAAGAAATTAATACATACTTGGGATGGGCATCATGGTGGTACCAATAAGTTACAATTTTTTCCAAGGTCTGGACATTTATTGCTTTCTTGTGGTAATGATAGTAAAATATTATTATACGATGCCTTCCGTGATAGTAATAATAAAGGATATCCTCTATTGAGAGGATTTTTTGGACATTCCAAACTGGTTAAAGATATTAATTTCAATTATAGTGGTGATAAATTCTTAAGTTGCTCATATGACAGGACTATTAAGCAGTGGGATACAGAAACAGGGAAATGCATATCCAGAATTAAATTGAATTCTTTACCCAATGTCATCAAGTATAATCCACTTGAGTCTTTGCAAACTGAATTCTTGGTTGGTTTAACAAACAAGAAAATTGAGCAATATGATTTGAGATCGAACGAAGTGATTCAAACTTATGACCACCATTTGGGTGCCATCAACTCTATTACTTTTCTTGAGGATAATAGAAGGTTTTTAACTTCCTCGGACGATAAAAGTTTAAAAGTTTGGAATTGGCAAATAAATATTCCAATTAAGCTGATTGCTCATCCTGCTCAACACTCGATGCCATGTGTTAAATTACATCCTTCCAGAAAATATTTTGCTGCTCAAAGCATGGATAATACTATATTAACATTTAATGCTTACAAACATAAAAATTACAAGAAAAACAAAAAGAAACTCTTTATAGGTCATAATTCTGCCGGATATGGTATTGATTTGAATTTCTCATATGATGGGAAGATATTGATGAGTGGAGATAATAATGGGTATGCTTTCTTTTGGGATTGGAAAACTTGTAAATTGATCAAGAAGTTGAAAATTGACGATAAATTGATAAATTGTATTGAACCTAATCCTCAAGAAGTTAGTAGAGTTGCAATAAGCGGTTTAAGTGGTAAAATTTATTATTACGAGTGATAAATATATATATATATATATATATATCAAAAAGGAATTTTAGAAGCAAGGGAAGATAAGATAAAAAGTAATTATTTATTTTTGAGCATTATGTAGAAAAAGAAGAAAAAAAAAAACAATCCCAATTTTCTTAAATACGAGTAATGATATCTTTTCTATTTGAAAAATTTAAGCGTAGAATGATACAGATTTATTCTTTCTTGCTTGGACCTCTCCAATTGCTTCTACGAAATCTTCGTGTTTTATTGTGTTTTGACCATTTCTCAATGCAATCATTCCAGCTTCAACTGTAACTGCTTTCAATTGAGCACCATTAAATTCATCAGTAGATCTTGCTAATTCTTGCCAATTTATTGCCTTTTCAGTATTCATTTTTCTTGAATGAATTTGTAAAATTTGAGCTCTACCTTCTTCTGTCGGTAATGGGAATTCAATTTTTCTATCTAATCTTCCAGATCTTAATAATGCAGGATCCAAAACATCAACTCTATTAGTAGCTGCCAAGACTTTAACTCTATCATCCGATCCAAAACCATCCAATTGATTTAACAATTCCAACATTGTTCTTTGAACTTCTCTGTCTCCACTTTTATTTGAATCAAATCTTTTTGTTCCAATGGCGTCTAATTCATCTATAAAGATAATTGTTGGAGCCTTTTCCTTTGCTAATGCAAATGCATCTCTAACTAATTTTGCACCATCACCAATAAACATCTGCACCAATTGAGGAGCTGCTAATTTTAAGAAAGTTGCATTTGTTTGAGCAGCACAAGCTCTTGCTAATAAAGTTTTACCAGTACCCGGAGGTCCATACATCAAAGCACCTTTTGGTGGTTTAATACCTAAAGTAGTAAATTTATCAGCTTGTTGCATTGGCAATACTACTGCTTCAACTAATTCCTCAATTTGTTTATCCAATCCACCAATATCAGAATATTCTTCAGTAGGTTTTTCATCAACTTCCATCAGTTTAACACGGGAATCATATTCTGCAGGTAATTTATCCAATACTAAATAACTATCTTTATTAACACCAACCAAATCATTTGGTCTCAAGTCATTAGGGTCAACTAATCCAACCAATGGTAAGAAAACAGTCTGTCTAGTTGAAGTCTTTACAACAGCAGATTTCCCAACTCTTGTTGAATCTAAATCAACATTTGCACCTTCTTCAGTTTGTTCAGCTTCTAAATCCAATAATTCTACTACATTAGCAACTAAATATGGTAACTGCTTATTATTCTCAATCTTATCAGTATTATCCTTAATCCGCTCTTGCATCACCGACCTCTCATGATTTAATCTTTGCAACTCAGATCTAAACAACTTGATTTCATTATCCAATAATTTTGTTCTATTAATAATATCATTAGTTGAAGAATTCAAAATTTCTTGATCAATTTCTGGTTCTGGCTCATTTTCCAATTCTTCTAACGTTGACATCTTTACTACTATCCAAAACAAAAAAAAATGAAAGCTCCCACTATAATTTCTCTACAATTATTAACTTTTTAAGCCGATTCCAGGATTCCAATCAATTAGTATAAATCAATTAAAATTCAATTAAAAATCAATTAAAACTAAATGGTTTTATTAAAAGAGGTTTTTACTATTTACTTGTTTGTTCAACGTTGCCACTTATACAAAATTTAGTCCAATGTTACACGACCACTTTTATAAGCCAAAATTTCCAACAAAAGTTTTAACAAAAGTTGGAACTTGTTTCAACTTGTCCATTTGAAGTAGTTGCAACTGCCTTCTGGAGGTTGAATGTTGGATTTTCTGTTGCAGCACCAGAACCTCTTCCCCTTTGTGAGTTTTTTGGTTGAGACTCTTAGCACACAGGGTTCATTATGGAGACATTTCGGAACTACTTTGTTTTCGTCAACCACATTTTTAAAAGAATCCATATTGCAAGAATGAGAACTAGATGCTGATTGTGATTGTGAGGAAGATGATGATTGCAGTGGTGAGTTTGGAGTTTCCTCAATTGGGGACCGAGATGAGGTTTCCCGTAGTGTGGTGGGCTTGAAGAAATAATCAGATATCTTTTGTTGAGAATTAATGTCTGGTTTCCTTTTTTTATAAACAGGTCCTTGAGATACTTGTTCTTCCTGTGAATTACTAGTCTGAGAAGTTCCAGTATTCTGATCTAATTGTAGTGGTTGGTTATTTTTTTTCCTGAAAAATCGATCTATATTTGTACCAACATTATAAAAATTTTTTACTTCAAATTTGAAATTTTTTAGTTTATAATAATCTTGATCCTCGGGTTTCCCAAACTTGTCATCTTTTATAAAATTCTTTATATAATCTTGTAATTGGAAATCACAATATATGGGACAATGATCACTCCCCATTAAATGAGGTAAAATATTACCATAAGAATTTTTAGCCAATTTTTCAGTTGCAAAAATATGATCTATTCTTGAACCTGAATTTATTGATCTATTATTTTTCAAAGTATTCCAACAAGTATATAATTTTAACTTTCTTCCTTGTGATATCCTAATTGTATCATATAAAAATTTTTTATCAAGTTGTGAATTTGGTATAATAATACCATGTTCTTGACATAATTTTTCAAAATAATCATCTTTTATAATATCATTTATTAATTTCTTAGCTTGAGTAGATTCTCTAAATTTGAAAACTTGATCAAAATTAATATTTTCAAAAAAATCACCATTTTGTTTTCCATTTAAATTTTTTTGCAAAATACCTATTTTTAAACCTTCTCTTATAATTTCATCATTATCAATTAAATCTCTTGATACATTTATATCACCCATAACTATTACTTCTTTACCCATTGAAATCAAATTCTTACATCTTTCAATTAAACATTTCAAAAAATTCAACCTAAATAATTCTCCAGATTCAGTACCATTAGAATTTGCTGGACAATATAATGATATTATAACAATATTAAAATTAAGTTCCACTATAATACATCTTCCTTCATTATCCAATGATACATCAAATCCTAAAGGATACCCACCTATACCATCAGGAGATTCTTTATAAGTGATTTCCCCACTACTTGGCACTTTTAAATTCCCAGTAAGTCCTTCTTCAACTTTTTTAATTATTAACAGTTTTTGAAAATTAATATCATCATTTTTTTGAGGTATTCTAATAAATAATCCAACACCACTATAACTCCTTTTTGATTTACTTAAAGAAACAAAAGATTTAAACCCACTAGTAACTAAAACTTTATCAACATTACCAATCTTTAACTCTTGTAATGAAATAATATCCGCTTTTAAAAATTCAAATATACCTTCTAATCGATTACTATCCTTATCTAACTTTAACTTTAACTCATTCCATGGATGATAATTAAACAACGTATTCAACCCATTAATATTAAAAGATGAAAACCTCAACGAACAACTACCTTCCAAAGGCTTATCTGGAACACCTCCATCTTCAACCATTGAATCATATTTTCATCTCTTTTCAACAAGGATCAAAGCCTACTTTGGGAAAAAAAAAAAGGTGGAAAATTTTGCTGTATTTTATTTAAAAAATCAAAAATATAAACAAATCATTAAAAAGAATAAACAATCAAATAAACAAGATAAACAAAATTAAATAAAATAAAAATTTTTTTTATATATTTATTTGATATTTGATTTGAATTGTTGGAGTGGGAACATATAGAAGGATCAAGTATGGTTTATGATAAGGAAACTGTTGATAGTTGTTTGAGCTTGATGAATAGTTCACCGCTTACGAATAATAATTCTTTTATGCTTTATAAGCTTTTCAATGATAATCATAGTTTAGATATGAGGTTAGATATTGAGAGTATATTGATTAAATTGAATAATTTGAATCATGTTGAGTTGTTACCTAAGGATAAATTAAAAATTTTAAGTGATCATAAGGAAGATTTATTGTCTAAGAGACAAAAAATTAAATCAAAGATGGATTTAAATAAAGAAATTTTAGAAATGGAATTACAATTAAATGATAATACAGCTCTTCAAGATAGATCTTTTAAGATACAACAAACTTTAACTCTGGAATTACTGGAATTGGATAATGAACTTTTTAAAGTAACAGAATCTTTAAATAATCAATATTTAAAGATGTTATCACTGGGTTATATATCAAATATTACTCATAATAAGAAACCCCTGAATCATTATACTAATAATAATGATGAAAATAATATTAATACTTTATTAGATGATCTTTTTTCACATATCGCTTCAGTGGCTGTTAAACAAAATGTTGTCTTACCAGCTCCTTCAGCTTTATCAAATAATCAATTGGTTAATAAAATTCATTGGTCAAAAGATTGTATAAATACTGTATTGGCAAATCATTCTTCTAAATCATTAGAAGCAAAATCAGAATCTGAAAAACCAACAGATTCTAGAGAAATTATTAATTTAAAAACAGCTTTAACCGATTTACAATTTTCACATAAATTTATTAGAAAACAATATGAAGATGAAAAAGCTCAACATAATTATTTAATAAATAATTTAAATTTTAAAGTAAAACATTCTCAAGATCTTTTAATTGAAACTAATAAAGAATTAGCAAAACAAACTTCACATATAATAGATTTAGAAAAAAAATTAAGTGAAGCAGAAATAATTATTAATAATCAAAATAAAGAAATTAATGAATTATACAAAAAAAATAACTTGTTAAAAATTGATCATTTAGGTGAACAACCTTTATCATCATCAAGAAGATATTCTAGAGGTGAAATTTTAACACCTTTATCAACTTCTAATGGAGATGAAATGGAAGATGATAAAGAAAATAATAGGTCCTCACTTTCTCCAATAACAAATTTAACCAACAATTCTTCAATCCCAACTACTCCAATGCTTAATTTTAAACAAGAATCATTGCTTGGTAGTCCTAATCATGCGAATGGAATTTCCAATAGTGGTGCAAATAATAATAATAATGGTAATATAAGTACTTCCATCTTGAGATTGGAATTTAAAAAATTGATTAATGAAATTAATCAAAAACATTATTTGGAACTACAACATGAGAAAAATGAAAATAAAAAATTGGAGAACTTGATTAAGTTAATGAATGAAAAAAATGATAATAATACAAATGATACCAATGCGTTTTTAGGTGTTGGCAATGGTAGAACTAAGATCGAAGGACATAGTTTGGTTGATGACTTGCGATAGATTTTTTTTTTTTTTTTTTTTCTTTTTTTTTTTTTTGGTTTCTTTTTTTCCCCTTTTTTTTTTTTTTTTTTTTTTTTTTTTTTTTTTACTTTTCTTCGTCATTTTATTTTCTTCTTATCACCATTGGTTTGGTGCTCAAATTTTATTCCTTCTTCTCTTTTTTACTATTTTTCCTGATGCGGTTAACTATATTTCACTAGCTATCTATGGACTGTGCATACTATTATCATATTGGCAATAGAAAAAAATGATATATATCAATAAATATGAATCTATACATTTGTAAAAAGTAGGCTAATTGATAATTGCCTTTTTCTTTTTGATTTTCTTTTTCTTTTCTTTGATATCCGGGGTTCCATTTGCGTTATCTCTTCCATTAGTTCCTTCGGCTGTATTCTCCTTGTTAACTTTGACCGGCAGTTTAATGGTATTAGCTTCTATATCTTCATCCTTCTTTTTCTTCTTTTTCGTTTTTGAAGTCGTCTTCTTAGGTTTCTTATTTTCCAAATAGGACGTTGCCATTTCCTTACGTAATTGTTCGACTTCATATTCTCCATTAAAATCATTTTTCAAAGATGGGAGACCCATTTCGTCATTAGCAGTTACTTCGGCAGAAGAAGATATATCAAAGTTATCCAAGTTTGATGAATCAATTCTAAATTTTGAGGATTTCGATGAAAAATGTTGTTTCCTAATAGTAGAATTATTTTTTTTATTAATGTTTTTATTTGATTCATTATCTGGAACATCTTCTTCTTGTAAAATCAAAACCTTTTCCTTCTTCACATGCTTCTTTTTCGGTTTAACCTTTTTCTTGCCTTTTGGATTTTGAGTTTCCTGCTCATCTAACGAAATCAATTGTGAAGTTTCTTTGGTACTTATCTTACCAGCGGAAACTGAATCCATAGATATATAGTACGGATCATCCTTCAATCTGAGTTCTCTTTCCAGGTTCTTTCTTGCAATTTCGACTTCATCATCAAACGGTTCACCAGTTTCGTTATCGTGATCGTTTATATTAGATGAATCACTCATATTTTCTCCGCTATCAATTTCATTTTCGTCATCATAATAATAATTATAATCACGATCATCGTTTTCAAATCTACTCAACTTAATCAAATCACCGAATTTCTCATCATTAATCACTTCATTAAAATCTATTACATCAGGTAAGCTAATACGTAGTTGCAAACCAAGAGCAATAGGTTTCAATTCGTAAGAGTTGTAAAACTGCGGTAAACCTTTTGTTAAAAAAAGAGGAGGTGCAATACGTATGCTGGATTCATCTGCAGAAGACAAAGAAGTAATCAATTTTTGTAAATTGTTTTCCAATGATTCCAATAAAATTTTCAACAACTCTAAATTGTTAATTGCTCTTTCTTGGATTTCAAATGATAGAGAGTATTGAAAACTTTCAAAAAAATTAATAAAATTTTTTGTCAACAATATTAGTTCTTCGTAATGATTTGTATCCCAATCTTCAAAATAGTTATCAGCATTTATGAATTTAACAAAAATTTTAAACAACGATTCAATGTAAATAGGAAGAATATTATCTGAATTTTCCTGAAATTTCAACCAATTCAACATGTTATCACTAATTAGATAATTAATGATTGAAAAAGATTCTTCTTTATCCTGTTTATTCAAATAATCAACAAAATATTCCCCAACGCACCACATACAGTTAGTTAACCAGTTTCTCTTCACCAAATATTCATCTTTAATCAACTCTATACAAATTTGAATCAATTCATGCCGAAGGCTAGGTATTTTTAAACCAATATCGACAAAATATTGTGTAATTTCAAATACTAGCCCACCATCATTCGAGTTAAGTTTTATTAAATCTTTCAAAGTGATCAAAAACCAATGGAAATTAGGTATTAATGCATAATTATTTGAAGAACAAACACTTAAGATTTTTTTCGTTATTTGAGTTCTATAACTAACAGGCAAAGTTTCAGTTTCTTCCAGTAATTGAATCAATAAAAGAGATACAATTTGGACCACATTATCTTCATCTATCAAGCCATCTACTAAATCCAATGATTTTGAACGTATGGTTAAATCTTGATCTTTTAAACAATCCATTATTAATGACTGATGTTCACGAATCAAACTAGGTTGAATATTAATGATTTTAATAAATGCTAATATAGAAACATATTTCAAATTCAAATCGTTTGTGGTTAAAAATTGTAATAGTTCATCAATCATAATTTTGGAAATCTTAGAATCCTGAGGTGATAACATGTTTCCAGTCAATATGCAATTAATACATTCATAAATTAAAGAAGACAGCTTTGTCTTTGACATTATTTCCAAAATCGATGGTAATAATTTTTTTTTCAACCTAGGTTCTATTATAGATAACGATGAAAACAATTTTAGCAATCTAATTATCATCCAATTATTGTTCGAATTAACCAATAAATCAAATAAACGGGGCAGAAGTTCGATATAGTTCTTTGGATTTTTCTTTGCTAATTCACAAATTACATTGACAGTGGCACTAACAACGGATACATCTTCATCATCCAACCTATCAATCAATCTATTATAATTGAGTCTTAAAGCATTTGGATATTTTAAAAAAATCTTGAAACTTGCTAAAATCAGTTTCTTCCTAATAAAAGGTTTTGTATGTGTTAACATCTTAATCAAGTCATCTATAACATCTTGAGCCAATTCTTTAGTAACAATTGAAGATAAACAACTAATAGCTAAACCAACTTCTAAATAATTTGAAGAGTTGAGATCTTTTTTCAATAAATTTGTCATTAACATTAATACATCATCATTGTTATCTCTTGTTAATATTTGAATTGCTGCTAGATATCCAATTCTTTTATGTTGAAACTTATTCGATGACATAACTTCTAATATTTGGAAAGAACAAAATGATAAGTCAAATCCATACATTTCAAGATAAGTCAACTTCAAAATACTTGTAGATTTCAACTCTGGATCATTTGACTTCAATTCTTTTCTACATTCTTGAATAGAATCATTGAAAAATTGTGAAAGTTTCTGTTTATCATTATTATTTGATCTTATACCTTTAATTAAGTCAGATAAAGATTTTTCAAAACTAATCCCAAAAGGCCTTAGTCTTGACCTAAACTGATCAGCAGTAACATCCACCAATGACATCCTCACCTTAACGATAAATGGAAATTTTTTATCTTCTCCTCCTTCTATTGAAATTTAAAGAAACTCAAGTTAAATAAAAGCTCTTCAACAAGACAAATGTCGTATACTTAACTTAAGATATACGCATTTCAAAAAATTAAAATGTGCGCAGGTTGCGCGCGTACAAAAGAGCACAATACGCGCTCACAGTTTGCGCGCAGTAAAATTTTTGCAAATCCGTACGCACTTACCGGATTGTTGTTAGACAAACTGACAACAACTACAACTACAATTAAAACAACAATTCTACAAATGATAAAATTTTCATAATCATTTATCATCAGATATAGAGTTCATCATGTTAAGTTAACTTACATTTTTCAGTATCGAAATACCAGACTTCGTGTATCAGAGAAATAAAACAAAAAGAAAAGAAAAAAGAAAAAAGAAAAAAAAAAAAAAAGTAGCGCTACGACTTCTATAAAAATGGAGATAAATTACCCCATATAATCAATCAACGTTTATATACGCAAATGGTAAAAAGAGAAAAACCTTCGTTCAAACAACTAATTTTTCATTTTTCATTCTTTCAATTCTTTTCATTTCAATTTTCATTTATATTTGTAGATTATGCCAAAATATGCCTATTTTTTTTTCAAACTTTCCTAAACTCTTGCAAGACAGGATATATAGCTTCAAAAGCTTGATATATTTCTTCTCTTTGCTTCGCACCTGTTAATACGATTTTTCCTGAAACAAATATCAACAAGACAATTTTAGGTTTAACCATTCTATAAATCAATCCGGGGAATAATTCAGGTTCATAAGAACTAAAAGTACCATGACTAAATGCTAAACCTTCTAATCTAATAGGAAATTTAACATCACATGAACCAACAATGTTTTGAATTTTAAAATCTGTAAATTTAGCATTAAACCCCAATTTTTGAATAATTCTTGCATATTTTCTTGATGCTAATTTTGAATCATCTTCAGATTTTGCACCTGTAACAACCATTTTTCCTGAAGCAAAAATCAATGCAGTTGTCTTTGGTTCTCTAATTCTCATTATCACAGCAGCAAAACGTTTTGGATTATATTCTGCATTTCTTGCATGAAGAGCAATAGTTTTCAAATCAAGACGACAATCAAGATTCACTGTGGCAACAATATTTTGTAAAGTAGGAACGATACCTGAAGACCCATCTTCATCTTCTTCTTCTTCCTTAACATGATCCTCAACTTTCAAATGGTCATCATCTTGTTCATGTTTCAAAGGATCATTTTTAGCAGCTTCACTCATATCATTAGTATTCATTGGGAATGCTAATGACCCTTGAGCTGTAAAAGCCTTTGCCTGAGCAGCTGTTGTTGGCAACTTTAATGAATCCATATTCTATTATTAATGAAATTCTTGCCTATAATATACAACCAACTATTTTTCTATATACATATAACTATATATAGAAATATAGATTGATATCTTATCAACCACCCAATACTAAGTATATGGAGTCTTGATTTTAATCAAAACTACACTACCGATATCGACGTGTAAAATTTCAAATTTTATTTTAAAAAAAATTGTTTGTTAATAAAAAAAAAAAAAATGGGAAATGTCCGATATTTATACTTTTTCCGATGTCAAAGGGTCATTATTGGCAGGAACGGAAAAAGACACTAAAAAAAATTTTTTTTTGTCAAAAAAAAAAAAATAGGTCATAAAAGGAAAAAGATAAAAAAAAGATAAAAAAAGATAAAAAAAAGATAAAAAAAAAAATATGTAAAAAAAAAAAAAAACTTAGATCGGGTCATTAAATGACCCAAAAAATATACGCATAACATATGCTATATATATATATTAGGAGTAATTCAATAAATTTAAATTTATATATTTATTGGTTTTTGTAAAAGATGGCCCATTCTTTCGATTTTAGTTCTTAAATAACCATCAATTTCTTTAGAATGTACTCCTTCTTCTTTATTTTGCCACAGTAATGGGATCATTGGAACTCTTTGTGTAACATGTATTAATCTATTTTTACCTTCAACAGCTACTATTTTATCTGGGTTATTTGTTAATAATTTAATATTAATTAAATTTAAATCTAATAATATAGCTGTTGCCATTCCAAATGAACGACTATCAGCAGGATGCCTTAACATTAAATTCAGTTGTACAGTATCAGCACCTAAATCTTGTAAATTATAAGCTTTTAATTTTTCTCCTAAACCAATGCCACGACCTTCTTGTCTTAGGTAAACAATACATCCACGTCCTTCTTTACCCATTAATCTTCCTGCTTCATCAAATTGTTCACCACAATCACAACGTGCAGACCATGCAGTTTCTCCAGTATAACATTCTGAATGAATTCTTACTAATGTTGATATATCAATTGTTTGTTGATCAATTATTATATTACCATTTTCATCAAATTCCAATTTTTTACCTGAAACTTCATCAATATCAGAAAGTTTCCTTCCTGGATGTAATTTCCCCACATAAGCTCCTCTTGTCATTCTATCTGATTGAGATTCATTAGGCCTTTTTTTAAACAAAGTTTTAGAGTAAATATCTTCTCCAAATACAATTGCTAAATGTTCTTTATGATCTTCACTATTAGCATATAAATGTAAAAAAATTTCTGGACCTTTTGTTGTAGGAATTCTCAGTCTTGCAACACATTCCACTAAAGGTAAAGTCTCAGGTAAAAGTTGTCTCTTATGATCATTTAATAATGATTCTGATTCCCCTATAGGTATTGCAAGTGGCGTCGAAACAAATTTCGAAGGTGATCCCTTTGGTGATATTATTGGCAAATTATCAAAAACATTCGAAGCTTTATTAGTTTCTCCTTCAATTTTTTTAGATACCTTAGATGATGATGTTACGGTTATATCGATTGGTGTTGGTTCTAATATGTTTCCGTTAGTCATCATTAAATCCTAAATCGTAAATCTATTTATATTCATAAAATTGTTATATTCTTTTATTTTTTCCAAATAATTATCCAAGAATTGAGGAAAAAAAAATTCTTTAAATGAAATTTCACAAAACTTATAATTCGAATAATTATTAATAAATACTCGAGACTTATATATATATATGAAATTAATGAAATTTGTCAAAAAAATCAAAAGAAAATATTTACCAATGAAAGTTTGACGGAATTAGTCAATTTTCAAAACAAAGCTATTGACACTGCGAACAAAGCATTCCGCCAATTGATTTTTTTTTTTTCTTTCTTTTTTTCTTTTTTTCTTTGTTTATTTTTAATCAAAAATAGAGTGAATAAAAATTATGCAGTCAGTAAATTGGTATTGGTTTATATCGTATATAATCATATATTTAAATCATAAATTCTTCACACGTAATTAGATGTCAAAAGTAGCTAACAATACTAAGTAATAATAAAAATCAAAATAAAAAATTGAAAAAATTAAAAAAAATAAAAAAAAATCTAAATCATATATATATAAAAAAATAAGTTAATTCGTAAATAACTAGATAAATAATAATAATAATAATAATAATAATAAAATAAAGAACACAAAATATTATATTTTATATATATATATAAACGTTTCAGAGTGAAATAAATAATTTGGTGTCAACCAAAAGTCAAGAAATTTAAAAAAAAAATTTAAAAAAATTTAAAAAAAAAAAAAAAAAAAAAAT
>KV454011.1:81665-113907 GCA_001661245.1 Pachysolen tannophilus NRRL Y-2460
TAAAGTAAAGTAAAAAGAAAACACTCATTATCATCATCAATTTTTTTTTTTTTTTTTTTTGCCTTTTTTTCCAATTTTTTCCAAAATTTTCTTATTTTACTTGGTTTGTTTATTTCTTAGTGACCAATTCAATATATTTTTCAGTTGAGAATGATTTTGGTCTTTCAATTGGCAGACCAACACCACGATCAATGATTAATTGAGGTAAAACACCAAAAGCTCTAGCAACACCGAATAAGACTGTGTAGAATGAAGCTTCAGTTAAACCATAATATTGTAATAAGACACCAGAATGAGAATCAACATTTGGCCATGGGTTCTTGGTCTTACCATGTTCAGTTAAGACTTTTGGAGCAACTTCATAAATATTTGAAACTAATTTAAATAATTCATAATTTGGCATATGTTTCAATGCAAATTCACGTTGAGCAGTGTAACGAGGATCAGTCTTTCTCAAGACAGCATGACCATAACCTGGAACCACACGACCAGCATTTAAAGTTTCCCACAAGTATTTTTCAATATTTTTAGTTGAATAATCACCTTTCAATTCTTCCTTCATCTTGAATAACCATTCCAAGACTTCTTGATTAGCACGACCATGTAATGGACCAGCTAAACCGTTAAGACCAGCAGCAAGGGATAAGAAAGGAGAAGATAATGCTGAACCAACTAAATGTGTGGTGTGAGCAGAAACATTACCACCTTCATGATCAGAGTGGATGGTTAAATAAAGACGCATCAACTCAACAAATTCAGCATTATCACCATAACCCAATAAACTAGCGAAATTGGCACCATAATCCAAATCCTTATTAACTGGGGCAACTTTACCATCTTTGAAAACATTTCTGTAAATACGTGCAGCAATGTTTGGTAATTTTGCCAATAAATCAATAGAATCTTCATATGTATATTTCCAATATTCCTTCTTGTTTACACCTTTAGCATAAGCTTTAGCAAATTGTGATTCAGATTCTAAAGCAGTAACTGCAATGGAGAATTGAGCCATTGGATGTAAAGTTGCTGGAGAATGATCAATTAAATCTTCAACATGTTTTGGTAAAGCTGATCTTGCAGCCAATTCCAGAGAAAATGCCTTGGTCTGAGCTTCAGTTGGAACTTCACCAATTAATAATAACCAAAACAAAGCTTCTGGTAATGGTTCAGCACCACCTGGACCTTTTGGTAATTCTTTTTGAATATCTGGAATAGTTCTACCTCTAAATCTAATACCTTCTAATGGATCCAAAACAGAACCTTCCCAAACTAAACCTTTAATACCTCTCATACCACCATAGGCTTGTTCCAATAATACTTCTCCAATAACCTAATATAATTCATTTTGTTTGTTAGTACAATTTTCCATCATCATCAACATCATCGTTAATACTGATATAGTAGTAGTATAGTAGTAGAAATACCATACTTTATGGAAACCAGGGTCGTGTGCGAAAAAAACTCTTAAGAAGAACCAAAAGAAAACCCAAAAACAGTAAAAACCCATTAAAAACAGCAACCGATCCCCAATTTCCAATTTTTTTTTATAGTAAATTATAAATTGTACCGATACTTACAGTTTTACCATAATCTTTCTTCAATTGCTTTATTTGTTCCTGTTTTTCAGGTAAAAGCTCAGCAAAACGTTCTTTTAAAGTCTAAATCAATTATTTTGTTAGTTAGTAAATAAATTCAATTGGAATTGAAAAACAATTAATATATATATATATATATATATTATATATATTTATTTATTTATTTATTTAGTGATATCACTTACTGGTTCCTTGGTGGAGTAAGCACGAGCAGCTCCTAATACATTGAGCCTTTGGGCCAAAACTGGGGTTTTCAAATTACGAACAATACGAACACTGGATGACATCTTTAAAACACAATTCCTTTTTCACAATTCAAAAAATAGAACAAAAAAAAAAGAAAAAAATTTTAACAGTTATAGATATAAGTAATTGAATTATTTTATATACACATATATATGTTTATATATATATATATCTATATTTTTGTATCCGAGAGAAAAAAAAAAAAAAAAAAAAAAAAGAACAATTTTTTTTTTTAATAATTTTGGGAGAGACAAGATTTATTTAAATATTATAGGATGACTAGATGAAAAGGTTTTAATTTACTATTACATATTTGAGGTAGTGTTTGGTCTTACCAAACAAAATAAGGAAAAATTGATCATTCTTTTTTCTAGCAGCTGCGGCAGGGTAACCCGTGGGAAGTTCCCATTCTTGCTGGTGCCTGATATCTCTCAATTCAAGCATTCTCTTCTCTTTTCTCTGCTTTACCTTTACTTTCCTAAATAAATTACCTAGTAGTTCTAACTGTATCATAAATCCCACAATTACTGGGTAAAGACGGAGCCGAACTAAAGTTTAAAAAAAAATATCATCCTTTGTATGGTCTAATGGGATCAAACTGTGTACGGTACGTATATATATATAATACACATACTATTTGATAATATAACTAATAATTTATGAGACATAAATAATAATAATATTATATCATACTATAATTATTATTATTTATTATTTAATAAACTAGATAACCCCCACTTGGCTCCCTCCACTAATCTATTTCATAGTAAAGTTTTTCCTTATTTTGTGGGTGAATCTCATAAATATCATGACGATTAAACGGAAATATTTTTAAACTATTAATATATCCATATACCCATCTATCCATCTACCCATTGATCTATATTATACAATTAATACAAATTACGTATATCTGTAGTGTGTGAATCGAACAACCTAATTGTGTCACTCGAAACCTTAAATTACTACTACAAACTTATTACATACAAAAAAACAAAAAAATATATAACTATAAAAAAACAGAAAGTCGTGCGTTCACACACAAAAACCAAAACTAAAATAAAAACTTGCTGACCAATTTTTTAAATCTTTTTTTTGTTTTTTATGCGCTTACTGATATCGTATTACGTCTAGAATTAGCACAAGAGGTACAAAACTTTAATCGTCGTGCTGGCGCTTACTAATCTTGCCGTTTCAGGTAATTTCATCTTAGGACTAAAAGTCATCGCGAAAATAAAAAAAAAGCAAAAAAAAAATAAAAAATAATATTAAAAGTAAAAGTGAATGAGGAAAACAAAATAAAATAAAATAAAAAGCTAATCTTTATAAAATATACTTTTTATCTTAAATTTTTTTATATTAAATACTTAAGCGCTGATACAAGGAATATTGGGTTTAAGAATTTAGAAACAGATTTAGAAAAGTTACAAGTTTCTTGATATTTGGCTTAGCTTTTTTCTAGTTGCTTTTCTTTTCTTTTCTTTTCTTCTTTCTTTTTTGTTCTTTCGGGTCTTGCCATACTTTCCACGCTGCATTTTATCATTTATTTTTTTTTTTTTTTTTTTTTTGATTTTTGATTTTTTATTATTAATTGTTGCTTATTATTATTTATTATTATGCCTAAATCAAGTAAGAAAGTTCGTCAGACGCCATTGTTTGATATTCGTGTTAGGTCTGCAGACCATGATGTTATTGTTTTGAAAGGTCCAGAAAATGATGCTTCATCGCTGTTGTTAT
This sequence comes from Pachysolen tannophilus NRRL Y-2460, assembly GCA_001661245.1. Taxonomy (NCBI): domain Eukaryota; kingdom Fungi; phylum Ascomycota; class Pichiomycetes; order Alaninales; family Pachysolenaceae; genus Pachysolen; species Pachysolen tannophilus. Next base: position 85,244 of record KV454011.1, read on the forward strand.
CAGGAGTTATAGTGTTATCTGTTTTAGAACCAATATCTATTAAAAAACTTACTTTAAAAATGTACGCCAAATTAAGATTAAATTGGACAGAACAATTGCAAACAAATAAAGGTGTTGTGGCGAGACCTATAAGATATGAGAAAAAAATATATGAATTTAATTGGGATGCTTTGGATATTGGTGAATATTGTAAAATGTTAAATGAAGCAAATAATAACAATAATAATAATAATAATAACAATAATGGTACTACTCAATATTCTTCAAATTCAAGACCGGTAAGACCCCCAAATGCACCGCTATTATCATCTTCAAATTTACCAGGACTTTCAAGTGGATCAATTGCTCCTTTAACAAGATCAAATAATTCTTCATCAGCATCTTTAAAAAATTTAACTTCAAGATCTAAATCTTCTTCAAATATTGCTTCTTCATTTGCATCATTAGCAAATATGACACACGCTTATAGTAGTACTAATTTAAATAATTCTCAAAATTCCAAAAATGATCATATCTTACCAGAAGGAAATTATGAATTCCCATTTTCAACAATTGTTCCAGGTGATATACCAGAATCTGTTGAAGGTTTACCTGGTTGTTCAATTATTTATAAATTACAAGCAGTAATCGAAAGAGGAAGATTTGCTCAACCTCTTGTTTCTAAAAAACATATTAGAGTTATAAGAACAATGACCACAGATGCTGTAGAATTAACAGAAACAATATCAGTCGATAATACATGGCCAAATAAAGTGGATTATTCAATAAGTGTACCCAATAGAGCTATTGCAATAGGATCAAGTACAAGAGTTGATATGCTTTTAGTCCCATTATTAAAAGGTTTGAAATTAGGAAGTATAAAAATCTCATTGGTAGAATTTTATACTTATTGTAGTAATGTTGCAAGTCATACTGCTGAAAGAATAATATCAGAGAAAACTCTTAAAAAACCAAAAAATAAAAATGTTAAAGACATGTATGATCAAATGAATGTCGCATTAGATGGAACTTTTTATAATGATGGAGAAATACAATTATTCCCAGATAAATGGGTAATTTGTACTTCATTACAACTACCAGCTTCACTTTCTATTTCTACGCAAGATTGTGATTTACTTTCAAACGTTAAAGTTAGACATAAATTGAAATTTGTTATTGGATTAATTAATCCAGATGGTCATGTTTCAGAATTAAGAGCAACATTACCTGTGATTTTATTCATAAGTCCATTTGTGACATTAACTGTTAAAAATGTAGAAAAGGAAATTAATGAAAGTAATAATCATAATAATCATAAAAATTCACATTTAACGGTCAATGGAGCTTCTAATAATTCTACTTCTGGTGGTGGTAATTCTTCTTCTTCTGCTACTGATGCAATTGCGGATTCTCAAGGAGATGATGAACTTATTTTTTCAAATGATCAAAATGAATTGGCTTTGGCTTCTTTAAATAGCAGCAACAATAACTCTGTTATAAATACACAGGATTTGATGGCTCCACCAGTTTATGAAAATCATATTTATGATAGATTATGGAATGAAGTTTCTTCTCCAGCAGAGTCTCCCATGTATTCTGGTATAAATACTCCTGAACCAATGACACCTTTAGCTACATATACTTCATCAGCAAACTCGGATAATACTTTAAATAACAACCTGTTAATTGAAAATTTAAGATTATTACATTTACAAAGAGAAGGAACTGGACAACAATCTATGGATAATTTGACACTTTCTGAGTTCCCAAGAACTCCCTACTCTTCATCACAGCAAAATACATCAACTTCATCTACAGCTCTGGCAGCCAGACGAAGACCAATGTTTAGTCTTACTGATGACAACGAGAATAATGACGATGGTGATTATTTCTCTTTCAAAACTGATACCACTGCTAATAATAATAATACTAATAATAATAATAATAATAATAATAGCAATACCAACGACGCTACTAGCGCTAGCGATAGAAGAAACTCTATTACAGGACCAAGTTTAACGACAGGAGCTGTTCAGCCAACTACAGCAACCCCTGGAGTATTTACTTCATCGGGTTTATTATCACCGGGTATTATGTCATCTGTTCAACACTTGTCAAGATCAAATTCCCTGAACAAGTTGAATGAAATGGTAATGTCGTCCAATAATAGCAGTAGCGCCAACCAGAGTACATCTAAGGACTGGGATAGTAATGCCCTTTCTAGAGTTCCATCATATTCAACAGCAATGAAAAGTGATCCAATGGAAGGCGATTTAACACCAGCTTATGAGCCTCCATTACCTGGATCACTGGTTAATTTACAACTCTTGACAAAGAGATTGCAAGAAGCTCAACAACAGCAACAAGAAGTCAATAACAATAATCATATTCATAACTCTAATTTATCTTCAACTTCATTAAAAAAATTACACCCACAACAAATTTCAAAGCATACTTTTAGACTGTCCAGACATGGTGGAGATATTAATCCTATTACTTTTGAATTAGCAAAATCTAGAAATTCATCAACAAATTCATCCCCAACAATTTCAAGAGACCAATCTACTTCTAATCTTGTTGCTGTTAATTTGAAAACTCCATCTAAATCAGCTGATGGTAGTGCAAATAATAGTACGACTAATCTTAACGTTAATGATTACAATAGAAATCAGGTTGGAAGGTCATTAAGTCATTCTCCACCACCACAACCAATGCTACAAGTTCACCATCACCATAGTCCTCATGGATCTAATTTCACAATGTCTTTAATGACTAAAATGAACAATAATTCTTCTTCTTCATCTTCTCTGGCAGAACAACATAATTCACCTCTGCCTCCGCCATCAGCACACACACGAGTACACTCTAAACAACAACATGAGGGTTCTCCGAATAGCACAGGAGTTCCGAAGTCTACAAATATTGTGAAAAATCCATCAACAGGCACTTCATCGTCATCAGCATCTTCAGCAACTACGCTGTCGCGAGAGCCACCTACTACTTCCAGGCACTCGTCAAACTATGCTCCACAAAGATCACATTCTTCTATTAGTTTGAACTTTTTGCATAGGAAAGAGCATTCGAAAAAATAACTTTGTTTTACTTGGTTTTTAAGAAGTTTCTTTGTTTTCAATATATTCAATTTTTTTTTTTTTTTTCATTTACTTTGTTTTCTTCTTAAAATAAAAAAAAAAAAGCGCTTTTGTTTTAGATTCAATCATTGGAATACTATATAATTGCATGAATGTAAGTGATAAACATGATATATCTTTTATATTCTCATTGTCTTGATTGTCGTCGTCGGTATTTCATTATTAGATAACAAAAATGGAGGTCGTGTAGCAAGTTACCAAGCAGTTGGTGATAACTGGCTATAAGTTTTCTAAATTAATATCACTTTTATCATTTGAATATTGTTGATATAATAAAATAAGTTGAATAGTAATATAATGTTTAGAGATAGAACCAATTTATATATTTCCTATCGTAGGACATATCCCCATCATCATGCTTTGGACCATGAGACATCTTCAAGGTTTGATTCTTTCCCTGAAGAAGAAGGTTTAATAGGAATACGTAATGGAAATAGCCATGATAATGATAATGGGAGTTTTATTGGAGGAGAAGGAGATTCAATTGGTACTGATGGAATAGAATTGAAACCATTGCCACCTAGATTTGTTGATTTTTCAGCTGAAGTTGAAGAGAATTTAAGTTTCATAGAAACAAAAATTAATGAATTGAATTTTTTATATAAAAAAAATCTTTTGCCCGGTTTTAACGATAGAACTGAAGATAATAAGAAAATTGATGATTTAAATTTTGTAATAACTAAAAATTTTCAAAAATGTTATAATATGATCAAAAAAATTGATAATTTGAAAAATGAACAATATGGTCCTGATGGAAATATTGGTGGTTCATTTACTAAAAAAGATGAATTGCTGATGTGTGAGAATATTAAAAAAAAATTGGCATTAAGAACACAAAATTTATCAAAGACATTTAGAAAATTACAAAATAATTATATACGATTTTTGAAAGATGATGATGATTTTGAAACACAATATTCTTCTTCAGCAGGAGGAATAGGTTCTGGATCACAACAATCTCAAAATTATAATGAAGAATTGGAAGAAGAAGAATCTACAGCAAAGATAGAATCTTATTCTCGTGAAGCATTGAAACAGTCCCAGGTGGTGCTACAAGAACAAGAACAACAACAGCAGCAACAACAATCCTCGCTCTCTTCACAAATGATAAATCAACGTGAACGAGAAATTTTTAAAATTGCACAAGGTGTACTTGAAATTTCTACAATTTTTAAAGAATTGGAAAATATGATCATTGATCAAGGTACAATATTGGATAGAATTGACTATAATATAAATAACGTTGTTGTGGATTTGAAACATGCAGATAAACAGTTTGTTAAAAGTTCCAAGTCCCAAAAGAGGACAACCAAGTGTAAACTGATTTTCTTGTTAAGTTTGATTGTTTTTGCATTATTTTTGATGGTATTAACTAAACCAAGAAGGCACAATTCTTCTAATGGTAGTAACGGTGGTGGTAATGGTGGTGGTGGTGGTGGCTCTACAAATACAAATACAGGTGCTGAGAGTGGGAATGTTCCTTCTGATAATTCTAGGCCCGTGGTTCCAAATCCCGAGAATGAAGATGCAATTGATAATTCAGCTAAATAGGTTAACTTTTTTTTTTTTTTTATTATTTTCGGTAAATATTTAAAGTACGATGTGAATGAATAATTTAATAATTTTTAATGTACAACTTCTATCTAACTATCCTTAAATAAGAACTAATGTGTAATCCATTTCTCAAAATCAAATAACTATGAAAAAAAAATAAAAATAAAAAAAAAGTTGAATAAAAATAGTTGAGAGTTCAAAATAATGTAAAACTCATCTAAATAATGATAACAATAAAAATAAAAATAATTTTGTATCTGAAAGAAAACAATATATCAACGTCAAAATCCTATTTTGTCTATTTTCTCTGGCCTTTCTTTTTTTCTCTGCCTCTCTATATTTTTATCACTTTCTCAAATTTCAATACCCAAAAACGAAAACTGAAAAACCCTAAATTTTCAAAATCAAAGAAAAAAAAAAAANAAAAATATATATAACCAACTATTCGTAGCAGAAAAGAATATAACAGTAATAGCAAGCCAAATTAAAGAAACAAATCATGGATAACCATAAGTTAAAGACCCTGTATGTTGTTTTCTCGTCTATTTATAATAAAACGAAAAAGCTCAATGAACACTAAAAGAAAAAAAAAGAAAAAACCAAAAACAAAAGCAGCATAAAACAAAGATGAATAACACCTCCCAAACAATAACAATGAATTAACTTTACTGGTTCTGTAGTATAAAAATGAAAAAAAAAACAAGGAAGGAATAAAAAACAAAGAAAACAATTCAATGAAGGAACTCAAATAAAAGAACCATAGGGACTATCTCTTGTCATTGAAGCAGCAGGTAAATTATTCTTGTTTCTATTCTTATACCCTTGTCCAGGGAGTGGTCTATTAGAGATTTGTGGTTGTTGTGGTCGTTGTTGATATCCTCCTTGCATTGGTCTATTATTTGATGGCCTTCCAACTGCAAAATTTGGATTATTTGTTAATAACATATCTGAAGTATTCTGTCTGGCTACATTTCTCTTATAGCGGTTAACATATGGTTGAGGTTGCATAGGTCCTTGTGGCATAAAACGTTGTTGTTGCGGGTGAGGAGGAGGATAATATACAGGACGTCCATATCCCAGCGGTGGCAAAGATTGTTGTGGTGGGAAACCTTGTGGTGGGTAACCCATCAGTTGTGGAGGTAACTGCTGTTGTGGAAATGGTTGTTGTGGTCTATTCGACATTGGATTTATGTTTTGAGGTCCGTTACCAGCACCACGGTAATATTTTGGATTTATGGCTCTTTGAGATACGCTTGTGAAATCTGAACCTAATTCAGATGAATGACTATCATCAGATGCTGGATCAACAAAAGGTTCTCCACCATTTATTATATTTCTGTCATCACCAACGGTGATATTATTTTGCTTAATATTATTATTAGGATTACGGTTGAGGTTATTATTATTTCCAACGCCAACAACTGCTGCACCTGCTGCTGCTGCACCTGCACCAAAATTAAGATCATCTTCAATATCTTCATCATCAACATCATCACCACCGCGTCCGCGTGGTGCATATGGATTTCCTGCTTGTATATAAGGATTTGCCAATTGTGGAATAGTTGGTTGTCTATTATCTAAATCTACTGAAGGTTCTGCAACTTCAGGCACTATAGCAGGAGCTTCACTTCTTACACTTGATCCATTTGGTCCTGCAAGTAAATTAGGAGTTGGATTTTTGGAGATTGCAGTTGCTGATCCTGAAGATGCATAACCTCCTTGATTCACAGTGATATCATTTAATGATTTCTTTTCAGTTGAAGAAGAATTACTTGAATTTACTACATCAGTAGTATAACCTGGAGTTTTAAAATCAAATGCAGGACCTTTAAAATTATCTTGATCTGCACCTGTAGCATCATCAATTAATTTTGATTTGAAATATGAATCTTCAGCATTACCTCTTTCCATACTAGTTAAATCATCATCATCTTCACCTCCACCATTAATTAATTTAACAAAAGTAGCCAGACTGATTAATCCAAAAAAATTTGCAACTGCAGAACCAATTTGTATCCATGCAGCCCATTTAACATGAGGATAAAATACCAATAATGTAATTATACAAATTAAAGCAGCTGCAATAAATGCCAATACAGTTAAAATTAATGAAATTATTCTGAAAACTAAAGATTGTCTACATTGTTTAAAACAACCCAATACTGACAAGATTAAAGCGAAAAATGTCAATCCTGCCGCTACTGGCATCACTATCAAAATTTTAGCTAAAGTATCCCTTGTTGTATCTGATAATGTCCAATCATCTGTAGAATCTAATGTAGAAACTTGATAATTTGCCAGTGCTGTAGAACATGTTGAAGATGAAATGGTACAATACCCAAAAACCCCATAAAGATATTTTGCATCTTCAGCTAACAGTATTGTCGTTGTCACAGGAGCAGACACAAACCCCAATATCAATAGCGCCAACGCCACAACGTGGAAAAATGTAGTTGTAAGAGAAAACAAAATCATTGAATTGGAAACCTTCTTATTTTTTTTTCTTTTTTTTCAATAAAAAAAAAAAAAAATTTTTTTTAAATTAAAATTAAAAATCCCTTTAGTTTGAAATAGATATTCTTGAATATATGATTTATCAATCTGATCTTAAATCGATCTAGATAATATAAAAATATTTCACTTTTTTAACAAAACAAAACTCACCTTGTAACGATATGTTTTGAGTCAAAAAATATATAAAAAATATATTTATAAATCAATGATTTTAATAAAACTTCAACAACTTGGATTTAAAAGGGGAATTTAAAACAAACAAATTGTTAATACCCTAAAAATAAATAAATTTTAATCAATCAATTTTTATAAAAATTAAGTAAGCAATTGTAAAATGAATCCTCAAATCAATAGCAGTTAGTTTAAGCGCACTTTAAAAAATGAACTAATAATATAAATTTATCTAACTGTAATAGCGGCTAAGGTCAAAATAAAAAATAAAATAAAATAAAAAAACTAAAAATTAAATTGAAATTGAAATTCAAAATTCAAAATGAAAATGAAAATGAAAATGAAAATGAAAATGGAAATGAAAACGATTGCAAATATAAAAATCAAAGTCTAATTAATTAATTAATTTAACTAATAAATCAATAATAATCAAATCTAAAGCTTTTCTATTACTTTTTTCTTGATTTTTTAATTTTTTAAATTTTTTTTTTTTTTCTTATTTTAGTTTCTTCTATCTAATCCTAAACTATATTAAACCTTAGCTCAAAGAGAAGAACTTTCTATCTTTTTTCAAGAAAAAAAAAGAATTTCTAATTATAGCGGTTACACTTTTAATATTATCAAATATCATTTTAAAAATGTGTTGTATAATAATAATTTTGATTAAATCACCACAAATAGGGCGAAAGTTTAGCTAGCGGGCGAGAAATCAACTTTGGGCTATGCAGTTTGTGGCTGGTGAACAAGGAGACAAAACTAAAAAAAAAAAAAATACATAAAAAAAAAAACGCGTCTTGTTTATGTCTTGAGCGTGTAAAAAGGTAATTAGTGGCTAGTTGTGGGAAAAGGTTAGCTAAAACAAAAATAAAAAAAAAAAAAATATAAAAGAAAGATGCATAATCTATCTACAGGAAAGTTTGGTTTGCACGCTACTAAGCCACCACTTTTTCCAGAAACGGTTGTGTGTGTGTATTATATATATACGTAATTATCTAAGTTGAGTATGTTTATCTTCTATTTATAGAACGCGATCTAGTTTGAATATACACACACACGCCTTGAGGCTCACGCCTCGAAGAATTATTTACTTTTTTTTTCTTTTCTTTTTAAAGCCTCTCGAAATTTTTTTAAGATTGAGCCTCACATGGTTGTTTTTTTTTTCTTAAATACCTTCTACTGGACCTTGGTACCAACAATCAGGAACCATCAAGATATATCTGTCCATAGCATCTCTAAATCTATTCTTATACTGTCTTGGTGTTACAACTGTAGGTTCTTTACCACCGCCACCAACTAGACCTTTTTCTTTAACCCAACTTTCTAATTTTTTATCCCAAGTAAAAGTTCTAATACAATCAATTATACCAACAACTAATTCTTGATTTTCTGAATCTATACCAATGACTAATGAATAATCCATAACATTCATTCTTGAAAGGAAAAGTGTATCATTCCATAAAGAAGTTCTTAATAATTTTTTTGCATGTTCTTTAACAAAAAGTGGGGATTCAAAAATATATTCAACCATATTTTCATCCAATAATACTTCATTTTCTTTACCAGTTTGCCTAACATGCCTATTTCTCATTGATCCTTTTAAATCAAATATACGTGAAGTCTTTCTATCATAAAAAAGATTTTCCATTATAATAACATCCATCTTAAAATTCTTACCATTAATAGGATTGATTATTTGAATTTGGAAAAATCCAAAAATTTTAGCCAATACAGTTGGTAAATCATGGAAAAGAGCTTGTGCTAAATATTCAAAATAACTTGGAGCAAACTTAACAAATGCATCCATTTCACTATGTGATAATTCTTTAATAATAAATCTATCATCCAATGTTTTTAAAAAAGCAGATCCACTCTTACCACCAGCTGAATCCCATTTAATACATCGAGATAAACTTTGAATGAAATTCCCATCACATCCACATTGTTGTCTAAATGCATTAAATTGTTCTGCAAAAAAAATCTTACATGACAATGTTGAAGCTCCTTCTTGAAATTGATATTTCAAATGAATAGCAGTCTTCTTTAACATAATCTCTTCTAGCCCAGGCATAGTGGTCTCTCCACTATTATTGAGATTCCCAGTATTTATTGATACATTGTCATTATTGTTTGTTTCTTTGGTTAATCCCAATTTGGACATGTAATCAGAAGAACTTAAACAAAATGCAATCAATGAACTTGGCTCATCCTCTCTAACTAAAACATCAGAATCAACAAAAATATGTTCCGACGAATTTAAAGGATAATCTAAAGGTTTCCATAAAGTAGCAGATCTATCAGCCCAAAAGTTAGTTAAAGTTTTCATCAATGACACTCTCTCAGTTTGAGGAATTTCCGATTTCTGAGATTCTGTATCTGGACCAATGTTTAAGTTCTTCTCCCGTTGTTGTTGTTGCTGTTGATTAATCAATTTATCCTCAGTCCCTTCTGAAACCTCTTTCATAACCTCTTTACTAGAATTAACCTCTTCCTCATGTTTTAATTTATCATTTCCAATTCCAACAGAATTATCAGTTTCTCCACCCACATCTTTCTTTTTAGATTTGCTTATATGATTAACATCATCTTCAGACTCATCTTCCTCTACAACAGCATCGTGAACGTTTTTATAAACTTCAACAATGGGCTTAGAAGCAATGACAGGTATAGCCTTATATCTGTTCGCAATTAATTTCTTTCTCTCTCTTTCTCTTTGTAATTCAAATTCCATAGAAATTTGATCAAAATGTAATTGATCAAACAAACTTGTTAATTTTTTAACCTTACTTTCATTATTATCCTCAACATCACCTTTCTTCTCACCTTTGTTAACATTTGTAACAGAATTATCTTTCCTTAATTCCAACTCTAATTCTTTAGTACTTTTAGTATCTGGGTGTGAAGCTGATTTTGAGGTCAGTAACAAAGTAGAGTTCGATGACGACAGTTGGCTAAATTTGCGACTGTTGTCTTGTTGGATCTTACCCTGAATACCCTGAATATCATGTAGTCTAGTGGAAGAATAGCTTTGGGACTTTAATGGACTTACAGGTAAACCTTGTTTTGTATTGGCCTGTCCCTCCGATGAAAAGTCATGTTGCAGTAAGGACCGTGATAATTCTGGGTGAACTTTCTCTCCTTCTAACATTGCCTCCATTGCAGAGACTTTTTGCAATACACTTGAACTTTTACTCATTTTTTTATGAAGCTTCAAGTTGTCATTTTTGTCTTCTTCATCTTGTACTTGTTGTCCTTCATCTTCCTTTCTAATGTCTTCTTCATTTATTGTTGCAGTTTTGTCTTCTCCTGGCTCTTTATTAGCAACATTATTTTCATTCTTGTCTTCAGATTTTTCATCATACTTCTCACGAGACTTCTCAGATTCGACATCTTTGAATTCCCCTGTAGGCTTGTTCTCTTCTCCTGATTCTTTATCCTGGAACAATTTTCTTAATTGGAAAGCTGTAATTCTAGTGATTTCCTTTTCCGAGGGTAAGAAAGCAGCCTCAAAATCTTGAAATTCAATATCCCACTCAACAGAAAGTTCTTGAATTGTTCTAATCACAGAATTTAAAGCTAAGTGATCAGTTAACAGAGTAGTATTGAAGATCTCGTCTGTTAACTTGGATACCTTTGATTTCTCGCTACTCACCTTTTCTTTCAATTCTTGAATTCTCTTCTGACCTGCTTCCATCTTGTCTGTAGTCATACTATCAACTTTAACTCTGTTTAAACGTTCCAGAACACTGTCAAAAAAATTATTAGCTTTTGTTCTTATCTGTTGTACATACTCAATTTTGATCTTGATATCAATCTCCGGTTTCCAATATAGTTTAAATCTAGGAACTACTAACTCTAAAGTTTCCACTGAAGAGTATTCCAACCTTACTGCTAGGTTATAGATTCCAAAATATCTTATATGGTGTTTATATGGATGCTGACAAGCACGTCCAATAACACCTATTTTTTCTGAAGACCAGAATAACAACTCTAAATATTTTCCAAAAGAATACTTCCAAGTATTCTCACTCATCGGAATAACAGGCGTCGATTGTCTGCATTCTTTGCAATAACTCCACATTAAGATCACATGTTGTAATCCAGCAATTCGACTCTGAAACTTCTCTACAATAACGTCAACCTTACCATTCCCATGAACATAGGATCGGTAATGATCTACTAATGTATGTTCACAGTTATTACATGCAGTATTCGAAGTAAGGCAAATATGTTCAATATATTGACCAAGGCACACATCACTTAACCAGTAATAATCAATACCCAAAACTTCTGGTCCAACACAAGGGGTTGCAGTTTTTGAGTTAACCATACTGTATAAGAACAAAATAGATTGATGGGATGTCGCATCCAAAATATATGGTGAATGATGATAGAATAACTCCCATTGACGTTTACAAATTTGAAAATTCTGCTTTTCCAAAGCAATTTTTTGTTGGACGATAAAAAGTGCTGTTTTCAAATCATATTCTTTATCTCCCAAAAATTTTTCTATCTTTAAAATTTTTGAGGTTCCATGGTTCTCACTATCTGAAATAATTTCAGGCTTTTTGGAATTCAGGATTTCATGTTCTTCATCATCCAATTCAACAATTTTCGCATTATTTAATTTCTGCTCCGTACTTTCATTTTTATTAATCTCATCTCTATTTCCTACTTTTTCCTCAAACTTTGGCAATTCTTCTAGCATCAGTTCTGCATCTTTTAACTTTTTCTCTGCATTTCTAGCTTTGACCAAAAGTGGTGGTAGACAAAAATGAACAATTGGAGTTGTTGATAACAATTTATTATTAAAAACTTTAACAAATTCATCGAAGTAACCAAGATGTTCTGTATCATTTTCCAGTATTTCTTTATTTTCTGAACTGTCAATAAATGATATGTATTCATCTTTAAATAAGGAATATTCTAAATGTGAATTGAATACCACATAAACCATAAATTCAATAGCATCCTTAACTTTCTTCAAAATAAAATCATCGCCACCACGTAGTAATATCGTTCCACCAAAAGATTGATTACAACCAGTCAAAAACATATAACATTTTTTAGTATTCAGGTGTATATACTGACGGACTTCAAATAAATCAGCAGTGCCCAGCTTCGGATTCACTGCAAGCTTATCAATCGAAGTAACAACGTCCGCATCAGTTAGTCGTGCTATTCGTTCAATTACCTGTGGTTTTAAATTGTATGCTACTGCTATTCCCTCATTGTCTAACATGTTTAAAGCTAAACCACTGATCGATGCACCAATGAAGACAATATCAGGATTCAAAGCAATTATCCGTCCAACCAATTTATGCAAATACTCTCTTTCTTGAGCTAAAACTAATTCTAAACTCATGTATTGCTGCTCTGTCTTGTTGTATTCAATTGGAAACATGATTAATATAATTCTTGGATTTGATAATTCTCTAGGCATTGACTTCAAAGCCAAATTCTTCGAAAAAATCAAGCCATCAACATATGCGCAGTCGTTAATGGTTGCCCCTGGAATTCTCTTCAATTTGACATATTGTCTAATATCAAAGCTGTCACCTGATTTAACATCAGGATTAATATTATTAATCTGCTTCAAGATTGGATAAATAACATTTTCCCAACTTTTGATATTTTGCAAACCTTGCTCTGTCAAACATTGTGTTAATAACGATTTTACATGTTTTTCGCAAATAATACTCAAATCTTTATTTGGGAGCGAAATTCCTCTTTTGTTGTTATCGATATTTCTTGTGATAACCGAACTATTCGTACTTTCATTATTATTAAAATTGAACATATTTCTGTCACCCAAGATATTGTTGTCATTAACTAACGAGAAAAAACTATCATCAGCTAAACTCATAGTTTTAGATCTATGTATTCCATAATGTGGTTGCTGCTGATAATGAGCATTGGAGAGTACTCTGTTTATGCTTTTACTTTTCTTCCTATTTTTCATTCTTAACAATGAAGCATGAGCTCTTTCTGATCTTGTTTGATTATTAACTCTAGGGAGTCGCACATTTGAAAATATATTGTTATTGTAATTACTAGAATTGATTGCTGAAGTATTTTGTAGACCACTTTTATCATTACTAGGACTATAATCGACATTATCGCTATTTAAAGAAGCATATAATGACATAGACTGTTCATCTTCACTTTCAGAAGCATCATCTTCATCATCATCATATCTATCACTATCATTTCTGATATTACTACCGAAAATGGATGAGCCATCATTCAATTTTGGAGACGCAATTAAGCTACTATTGATATTATTATTAGTAGTATTATTATTATTCAGAAAATTAATATTAATATTATTATTGTAATTCTGATTGCCATTATGGTTCAAATTAAAACCAAATTTTGAATTGATATTGTTTATGTCACTGTTATTATTGAAGTGAATACTCGATTTTTCATTGTTCATATCGTTATGGAGTTCACTGTTGGAACTAATTGCATTTGTCAAGTTACTGTGAGTCGAGTCATTAGGAAAATTGTACAAATTCTTTGAGCCAAAACTTGATTGAGCCAATTTCAACCTCCTATTACTATGAATTGAAGCATCTCTATGGAAACTTCTACTACTTGGAATTGGTATCTCCACAGCAGCACCTTGTCGTGTAGCAGGAATTGCCATTCTTGGTGGTGGTGTCGGTGCTTGTATTATTACATCCTGATCTATTATACTACTTGTTGGAGCCAAGCTACCGCCTCCACTAAAATTTTCGTTACTCATCGATGTATATATCGATTCGCTATTATTACTATTATCGTTATTATTACTATTATTGTTGTTGTTGTTCTGCATATGACTATTGTTGTTATTTTTAATATTATTGGTACTGTTCATTTCTTCAGCTAAAGACTCGTCACTTGATGCAAAATCATCGTACTGATCTGCAAAATTTAAACAAGTTTTACAAACTCTCATTCTACCATTATGGTTAAATTTTTCACCAGAAATAAAAACTGTACAATTACTGCAAAAAATTTGTCCACATATACGGCAATGATGTTTTCTTCTAAAAGTTGTGAAAGAACGTTCACAATAAAAGCACTTCACTGCAGAAGAATCTTGAAGCCAATATTCTTTACCAAGGCCACCAGATTTTAAAGGATTTTCTCGACGTATAAAATTGAATAAGAAATTTTTCGAAAATGATGATGCAATTTCACTATATATCGATTCATCGTCATTATTAGTGGCAGTTTTAGTACTGTTGTTCCCAGTAGTTATATCTGTAGCAATAGAACTATTACTGAAACTATGCAGGTGATGATGCTGTCTCTTGTTGGTGTTGCTATTATTCTTGTTACTAGCTCCATGATCATAAACAGAAGGAGATGACGGCAGCACGGAATTGGGCACTCTTTTTGCTGAATATGACGATAACGGCGGTTGTGAAATACTTTTAATCCCCATAGCATTTGTAGTACTTATATTTGAAATTGAACTTGATTTATCTATATCTGGAATAGAATACCCCATCCCAACTGTTTTCCTTGTCAAGGGGAACCCTGAAGAAGATGGTATACCATTTTTATTAATAAGGTCGCTTTTAGAATCCAAAATTGATGATGCCGTTGTATTTGTCGAAACTGGTTCCAAAGGCTGCTTAAGATGTGATATCTTCAACGTCTCATTTATAACCTTGTTGCTATTATTATTGCCAGCGCCTATACCTACACCACTATTACCTTCATCTACATTAATACTATCTGTGCTACTCTTCGGACCCGCGCCAGTAATTGTGTCTTTATCTTTAACTGCTGACAATGATGGCGCTAATGGTAATTTAGTGGCAAACGAATTGAAAGTACTCGGCGCGCTCGGCGCGCTAACATCACTAGCACTGCTATTATTTCCAGCACCTTGACCAATACCACCACTGTCAATAGCTGCTAAATTCCTTCCTCTATCCGTTGTATCCTCCTTGTTTAAATCTGGCTCATTGGGAAAAGATAACAATTCTGTATTTTGATTAATAACTAAATCATTATTATTATCATTATTGTCATTACCATTACCATTACTATTATTATTATTATTATTATTATTATTATTATCACTCAGTTTAGATGTTACTTCTATCACCTTACTTGTTCCATCATTACTATTCCCATTCTTATCACTTTTTAATGATTCCATTACCTCAGGTATATATATCTAGCTAAACATTATTATTATTATTGTTGTTGTTGTTGTTAAGGCTCGTTATTATTTACCTTTAAATTTAAAGCGCCCTATAAGAGATGATATCGCCCCAAAAACATTAAAACTTTAAATTGGGGCTGTTCCCCGCAAAGCTTTACTTATAAAACTATGATCACGGAACTACGATTATGTTCGACAAATTTTTATATTTTTTTCGCAAAATTAAAGTCCTAAGATCTAGCACTAACTCATGAATCTTTTTTTTTTTTGGTTTTGCTCTTCAAAACAAAGCATTGAAATAGTGAATTTTTTTTTTTAGAATAGTACTCATCGCAACGGCCTGTCAAGTCATGTGCCAGGTATCTAATAAAAAAGGTCGTGCGTCTTAGAATTAAGTGATGCCCGTTATATATTGCAGGCTCCAAAAAAAAAAAAAAATCGCAGCTCAGCTCGTTTCCTCATATTTTTTATACGAAATCTATAAATGTCCAATATTATAGATATTTTTGTTCCACCGAAACCGAGGGACTTATCTGAGGATGAGACTGCTGACTGTGTTCCTTGCCAGATGATGGCATTTTTATTTGGTGTTGGTGGAGGTTTGTATTTTAGTTCTGGAAGAGTTTTCAAAGGCGAGAAAATTGGTGATAATCCGATGTGGTGGAAATACACGGTGAGAACGGGCGGTTTGCTGATGATTGCTTATGGAGCTTATCGTGGAGGCCAAGGGTGGCTCTGGGACAAAGATCGTGTATATAAGAGGCTTCAATAGGTAGCTATGTACAAAATTACCAATACTTATTTATTTTATTACTTACTTTTACACCTTGTTATAGTATAGAATTTAACCGCCAGCCTCAGAAATTGACTTTGACTGGTTTTTTTTTTTTTTTAAGGGCTGTTATTGGCAAAACGCCGGCGGCGCCATTTTTTAAAATATACTAGGGCTGTTGGTGATTTCTTCTTTATTGAAAAATTTTTCAAAGTGTATATAATCAAGAGAAGCTTTTTAACATTACCTTTCATTGTTTGAAGAATTATTGTTCACTGAAATATATTCGTTTAAAGAGGTTATCTTTTTTTCTTATTAGAAATCAGGATAAGATAACAACTATATAGTTGAAAGTTTTGTTTGCTTTATTCTTATTTCAAAGAGAAAGCTAAAGACAAAAAACACAATAAAAAAGATAGAAAAAAAAAAAAAGAAATTCAATTGATATATTATCGAAATGTGTGGTATCTTGGGAATAGTGTCTTCAGATCCAAAGAAGAATGTTGCTCAGGAGTTGTTAGATGGAGCTATGTTCTTGCAGCATAGAGGTCAGGATGCTGCGGGTATTGTTACTTGTGGTGCAAGAGGTAGATTTTATCAATGTAAAGGTAACGGTATGGCTAGAGATGTTTTCAACCAACAAAGGATGTTGGGTTTGGTTGGAAACATGGGAATTGCCCATTTGCGTTATCCAACAGCAGGTTCAAGTGCCATGTCGGAAGCTCAACCTTTTTATGTTAATTCTCCATATGGTATATCTTTTTCTCATAATGGAAATTTGGTGAATGCTGCAGAATTAAGAAGATATCTTGATGAAAAAGTTCATAGACATATTAATACTGATTCTGATTCAGAACTATTGCTTAATATCTTTGCAGCAGAGTTGGAAAAATATGATAAGGCAAGAGTTAATAATGCAGATATTTTCAGAGCCTTGGAAGGTGTGTACCGTGAATGTAGAGGTGCTTACGCTTGTGTTGTCATGCTTGCAGGATATGGTATAATTGGATTTAGAGATCCTCATGGTATTAGACCCTTATTAATAGGTGAAAGAACTCATGAAAATGGTAAAAAAGATTATATGCTTGCATCAGAATCTGTTGTCCTTAAAGCTCATAACTTTGTTATTTTTAGAGATATTTTACCAGGTGAAGCTGTAATAATACCAAAAGATACAATGATTCCAGAATTTAAGCAAGTCGTTCCTGGGAGTTCTTATACACCTGATATCTTTGAATATGTTTATTTTGCAAGACCTGATTCCATATTAGATGATATCTCTGTATATAGATCAAGAATTAAGATGGGTGAAAAACTTGCCAAGAATATCGAAAGACAATTTTTAGATGATAACAGGAAAAAAGTTTCTGATGAAATTGATGTTGTTATTCCAGTTCCAGATACCTCAAGGCATTCTGCATTGGAATGTGCAAATCAATTGAATTTACCATATAGAGAAGGTTTCGTCAAGAATAGATATGTTGGTAGAACTTTTATAATGCCTGATCAAAAGGAAAGAACATCTTCTGTTAGAAGAAAATTAAACGCAATGCAAAGTGAATTTTATAACAAATCTGTCTTATTGGTGGATGACTCAATAGTTAGAGGTACTACTTCAAAGGAAATTGTTGCAATGGCAAGAGAAGCTGGTGCTAAGAAAGTTTATTTTGCATCATGTTCTCCTGTTATAAGATTCAACCATATTTACGGTATCGACTTGGCTGATACAAAAGCCTTAGTTGGTTTCAATAGAAGTGTGGAAGAAATTTCCAAGATAATCGATGCAGACAAAGTTTTCTATCAGGATTTACAAGATTTGGTGGATTGCTGTCAGTCCAATGATGACTGTCCAGATTTAATACCTTCACAAAATAAGCCTCCAAAAGATTCACGTTTGTACCACCCTGGAGAATTACCAAAAATTAATAGCTTTGAAGTTGGTGTTTTCACAGGTAAATATATAACAGGACATGAGGATAATTATTTGCAAGAGTTGGAAAAAATACGGGCTTCAAATCAAAGAATAAGGGAAACAGGTAGTATATTTAGTGATGGTGATTTCGTTGATGTCAAGGCTGAAAGTGATATTTCAATCTTTAATAGTGGTGACTATAATAATAACTACTAGAAAAAAACATAAAAAAAAAAAAAAAAAATTTTGTTAAGATCTGATTTTCTGTTATTTTTATTACGAATCTATAAATACATTTTTATATACAGAGATACAGGTATTTAGATTAATTATTTTTTTCTTCTTTTTTACTTTTTTTTTTAACAAAACAAATAACCTTTACCACTTGCACTTCCACCAACTATCCAGTTCTCTGTAGGGTGAAATGATACCACTGCAGGAACTGCTCCCAATAAATCTCTATCTCCTAAATGAGCTACTTGTATTCCGCTTGCTGTGTATATATCAATATATCTTGTCATGTTGGCAATTGCAAATTTTTCAATTCCATCTTTGGGTTTCAACTGCCATTTTGATTTCAATATACTTACCCATCTACCAGTCTGACAGTTATGCCTAATCTTATGATTCGGTACCAAGTTCTCCGGTACTTGTAAATCCAGATGATTTGTCTCTTCTTCTTTTTTACTACCGCTACTTCTTTTTCTCAGTTCCAGTCCATACACGAAATCTGATTCTAAATTTGAGGTATCACCAAGGTTGAAAATATTTACTGTATCATCATAACCATTACAGACTATATCTCCTGATCTATTCCAATCTGCACAACTTATCGACAATCTTGATAAGTAGGATCCATAGCAATGAGGTGACTTGATAGATTCGCCATTTTCACGGTATGCGGACCAATTATTCTCTGTTATTTTTCTAAGATCCCACAATCTCAATGATCTATCTAAAGATGCAGTTGCAATCTGCTGGTTGAAACTAGGATTTATTGCAAAAGATCCAATCTTTTTATCGTGCAATCTTAGTAACCGCGTTCCAACAACAGAAGTTGTATCAGGAACTCTTAAATCTTTAATACCCAACTCTCCTCCAAGAGTCGTAAAGTATAACAAATTCTCATCTGCAAAATTTGCATCAGATATCCCTACAGGTTGTCCATACTCATCATCCAAATGAAATATATCTTCAGATTTCAGACTTTCCAAGTCGACTGATCTAACAGAACCATCATAACTTGAAGTATATATTTTGGATGGTGACTTTTGAAGATTTATCAAACATTTGGAAATTGTTTTACCATGTATCTTAAAACTTGATATATTTGGTACCAGTTTGTCCTGATCATCAATTTTCTGTTTTTCATCATCAATGGACCAAATACCCATATGACCCGACGTATCACCACCAATTACTAAACGTTTAGTTATTGAAGGATGGAAATTTATCGAAGTCATTCTGTTTGGAGTTATCTTCACATCTAGAGGATCATATTTCTCAAAAATTTTCAATCCATTAAACTGCTTGCGTAAATTATCTAAATTCTTATCGTTTAATTTAGTCTTCAGAGAAACCAGTTCGTAGAAATCTCCCATTGAAATTGATTTCCCAATTTGAGCAAACTTGTCTAGCATTATTTGATCATTATTCCCATCATCCTTTGTGTTATAAGACAAGACATCAATCAACTTGATATCACCGCTCAATCTAACTTTTTGTAAATTTTCCAATTCTTCCTTTTTAGCTCTAGCATCTTCCAATTGCTTCATAAACAGTTGACTTTCTTCAGTGTCTTCAGTCTTAACACCAGCTAATCTTCTTGATTTCCGAAGAGGTTGTTGTGGTTCATTTTGTTTTGTTTTCTTCTTCGGCCTCTTGGCTCTTTTCGTGGCTTGCTTTTCATTTTCTTCCTTTTTAATGTCAGCATAAATATCATTTGAAATAGAATTCAAATTTAATTTTTGCAAAAGCTCTTTATTACGGGCAATATTCGCTTGTCTCTGCTTTTCAAACTCTGAAAGTCCCATGTCTCTTACGTTAAAAAAAAAACTAGATCATAGTTTATAATATCGTTATTTCATAGGTAAGTACGCGCTTTTATTTTCAGAGTTTTCCATTTTTCACCTAATTTTTTTTTTTGCTTTTCTTTTTTAGTACAAATCTACAAGTTTATAATCATCATTTCAAGAGAAGATTAACAATTTTTTGAATAAAATATATATAGAGGAAATAAAACACACAAAAACCTGTAATTTAGTATTTTTTCCGTTCTTTTTTTTTTTAAAAATTTAAAATAAACTCAACAAATCTTCATTGGTCTTCTTTGTAGTATCATTTCCACCAGCATTGTTAAAATTAATAGTGTTATTGTTATTGATATTGTTATTATTATTATTATTGTTGTTGTTGGTAGCAACTGTTGGGCCACTTGACAATCCTGCAAATAAATCGTTCAATTCATCCAAAACATCAACATTGGATGAAACCCCATTATTGTTATTGTTACCGGTGTGGTTGGTGTTGGATGATGAATTTGCATCGTCAAAGCCTTCATACTCATCGTCGTCATCAAAATCTAATAAATTTTCAGCTTTGACAGCATTATTAACAATTTCGTTTTTGGCCATTCTTTGCAAATCTTCAATCTTGGAATTTTCCTTTGTATCAAGAATATAATTTTTACTTTTCAGTTTCAGATCTGCTTCAATGAACATCTCACTTGGTTCATGGTAAACAGAAGATAATGTTGATAATTCATCAATTAATTCGTTTAATAAAGTCGTTGGAATTTTCTCGATAGTGGAATTCAAAATTGGTAATTTCTTCAAGATAATAGATTTCGATAATTCAGAATCATTTGCAGATAACATACGCCAATATATATATGACTTGTCACGAACATCTGCGTCTTCCACTTGTTGTGTGGATAAGTTCAAAATCGTTTGAAGATACTGCTGCGAATCTTTTGAAGGTTTGACTAAATTAATCTTAACGATGCACGATAAAATTGCTAGTTGTATTGCAGGATCTATGTCATAGTAATTGCTTATAATTTGTTGTAATTTTAAATCCAAGTGAGGAATACTTTTGCAATATTGACCAACTATCCAAACATAAGAGGATATCGATTCTGGTTCATCCAAGTCATCAATTGAAAGATCGGCTATTATTGGTATTATAGTGGTTACAAACAGTTCTGGGTAACGTCTCAAGATATTTTGTAAAACAATAATTCCTTCATTAATAACGTAACTTGTTCTTGTTGTCAACAAATCATATAAAATATCGACTGCTAATTTAGAAGATTTTTGTAATTTAATGGCAACTTGTCCAATGGCTCTGACAGATCTTTTCACAAAATCTGTATCTATTTCCATTGAATATTCCTTTAATTCTGAAAGTAATAAAGCTGCATTTGCATCATTGGACAATCTAACCAAAATTTCAATTTTTTCTAATTTCAAATACAGTGGATCATTATATTTGACAAAGAAAACTCTTAATTCTCTTGATAATAAGTTTGGATATTTTTCCAATATAATTCTTATATTTCTTAAAGCAACGTATTGAATTTCTGGAGGTGTAGAAAGCAATGATATTAAAGGAGCTGATAATTTTTTCAAAATCAGTTCAGTTTGCAGTTTTGATTGTAAATTTTCAAAATGTTTTAATATAGTTTTTATAGACAGTAATACAACAGCTGGATTTTCATGTTGTAACTGAGGTGTTACTCTATCGATAATATGAGAAGCATCTTCACTTGATGTTGAAGTAAATTCTGAAAGTGCAGTTAATATAGTAATTCTACCCCATTCTGTACATTCGTTTAAAGTCATTAATAATTTTTTCAAAATTTTATCATCAATTTTTAAAAATTTCCCTCCTAAAAAATCATTAGTATTACTTGATTGAATCTCCAATAATGCACTTATAGCATTAGCAACAACCATTGGATTTGAATCATCAACTAATTTCAACAAGATGTCTAAAAATCCATTTTCAAGGCATATCTCCTTATTTAAATCAAACAATTTAGCAACACATATTGCCGCTGTTTTCCTAACATAAGGATTATCATCAGTTAAAGTCCTATTCAATGGAATTTCCATATAATCAACAATCTTATCAACTCTAATACATCCCATGGTTCGGATTGCTAACGCCCTAACCAATGGATTTGGATCCTCAGTATCTTGAACAAAAGTATTAACCGCCAATATACACAATTCTGGATTCGTCTTTGCATAATTCATCAAATATAAATAAACCAATTTCTTCTGCTCTAAATCATGAGTCGATATATTCTTCAACACATCAGGAAACAATGAAGAAACATCCTTTCCTACAGTCATTGCTGCAATAACCCTCTTAATAGAATCTTTCCTTTCATCAGCATATTGACTAACAAGCCCACTTCTTAACTCAAAAGTCTCACCTTTACGCGGAGCACCAAATATTTTCTTTAATCTCTTTTCCAATGATGTCATCCTTTCTAGCTGATACCAAGAATCAAAATAAACATAAAAAAAAAAAAAAACTAGCAATCTTGACCACCAACTTTCAATTAATTGATATATAAAAACTTATATCAATTATAAAACTATATTCTATTCTATTAAAACTTATACTGGATTGAGCTGTTAATTCCAAAAAAAAATTCCTGCGAAACAAGAAAAAACCAAAAGTAGTGCTGCAAATAACAAAAAATTAAAAAAAATAAATAACAAAAAACCGGCGTTAATTGCCGCCTAAAATGCCGCCTGATGGGCCGCCTAGTTGTCCACCTGAATAGATGGGGGAAAGTCTTGGACGGAGCCATGTAAAGGTCTTTCTGAAGGTGAAAATCCCAAGTGAAGAGAAAACCGACAAAGTCATAAAACTTTTTATATTAATATAAATATATATTGGTGTAGATATTGGTGTATTGTTTTGAATCCTAATGCCAATTGATTTGGGACTACAGAGGGTTACAAGGCTCTTGTCATTGTTAGGAAATCCACATTTCCGTTGGAAGTCGATTCATATTGCAGGTACTAATGGTAAAGGTTCTATATGTGCATATTTAAGTTCTATATTAACTCAATCTAAAATTAAGAATGGGAAATTCACTTCACCTCACTTGATTAGAAGATCAGATTGTATTACTATAAATGATGAATATGTTTCAAATGCGCTTTTTGAAGAAGTTGAGTCTAAGATTAATAAATTGAATCTGATGAATGAGTTAAAATGTACAGAATTTGAGATTTTAACCTGTTGTGCTTTTGAAATTTTTAAAATATTACAAATTGAAGTTGCTGTAATAGAAGTTGGTCTAGGAGGTAGATTAGATGCAACAAATGTTTTACCTCCTTACCCAATTCGAGACGATTATAATGGAGGTGTAATTGCTACTGGAATTGCAAAAATTGGTTTAGATCATGAAAATATATTGGGTTCAACTTTAAGAGAAATAGCTACTGAAAAAGCAGGTATAATTAAAGAAAATATACCATGTATAGTGGATGGGACAAATGATAATGATTCATTACAAGTCTTCAAAGAAATTTCTGATTTAAAACATTCAAAATTATATGTTATGAATGAAAACGATAATGATTTACCTTTTAATCTGAAAAGTTTACATTCACCTTTAAGAGGTTCTTATCAATTATCTAATTTATTAGTTTCTTTGAAAATAATAGAATTGATTTCAAAAATTTTCAATATAACACAAGAATCTGTTAAAAAAGGAGTATTAGAAGTGAAATGGCCTGGAAGATTACAAGAATTAAAACTTCAATATTGTAAAACAAAACCTTCAGTACGAGTTTTACTTGATGGTGCACATAATAAATCACTGACTATTGAATTATCCAAATATTTACTGTCAAATGTTAGAAATCAAAATGAATCCGATAAAGGATTGATTTTTATAATGGCAATAACAAAAGGTAAAAAAATTGACCTGTTATTAGCTCCTCTAATTAAACCTCAAGATACAGTGATATTAACAACTTTCGGTAAAGTTGATGGTATGCCATGGATCTCTTGTTGTGATCCAGAATCTTTAAAAAATGAATATTTGAAATATACTAAAAATGTGGAAATTCAAAAAAATCAAGTAGATGCAATCAAATTTGCAATTGAAAAACCTCAGAAAAATATTGTTATATGTGGAAGTTTATATTTGGTAGGTGATTACTTGAGAATGCATGAGAATAATATATGATTGTATATTTGATAAAAAACAATGTAGTTTTAAAGAAAAAAAAAGCGTCAAGATTTAAAGGTAAAAGTAAAAAAGAAAGCAGAAAAGCAAAAAGAAAACGTCAACAGTTTGAAAGTCAATTTATAGTAATAATAAAATAAAAAAATAAAAAAAAAAAAAGGAAATAAGGATATAAAAGTTCGATTAAAAAAAGGTGATAACTGTAAAATAATAAATATAAAACTCCAATTTCAAAATGTTAAAAAGAAAAGAAAAAAAGAAACCCCCCACATAAATATGAAACTATATTTTTATTTCTTAATAAAGTCACTGACAGTTGTCCAGCAGAAAGTCTTGTATCTCAAACCGAAATTCTCAGTAGTTATTATTTCTCCATTGGTCACACAAATCTTATCGATTAATTCGACTTTACTAATAATTTCATTTAATCCATCAAAAAATTCTTCTCTCGGTATATCATTTAAGAAAAATAATTTTAATTCATGATCTCTTAACAAATGTACACTTAAAGGTCTACCTTCTTTTGTTAAAAATGAAAATGATAAAGTTGCTTTTGAAGATCCAATCTCATTTGAAATTTGGAAAGAAACAAGACGTACTTTTTCAAAAATTTCATATGGTAAATTAGATTGTGTAGGTGGTGGAGAAGATAATACACTCACTCCAGATGATGATGGCATAACACCAGACATCCCTGAAGATGATTGACCTATTAATGATGATGATGATGAAGTTGTTACCGTATTTGTAGAAACTTTACGTTTCAGAGGTGGTGGTGGAACAGATGTTCCTTCACGGGTACGACCACGATACTTAGAACGCGGCCGCGATTGACTTTCTATTTGTCCTTGTCCTTGGACTTGTCCTTGGACTTGTCCCTGAACTTGCGTTTGAGAAGCCAGTATTTGGTCGTGTCTTGTGTCCAAGTTCCCCTCTAATTTATGAGATGAAGATTGACCAATATGATTACCACTAATAACAGTGCCAACATTGTCAAGTTCATTCTTGTTATCCCTTTCCTCTTCATCAACATCCACATCCACATCCACATCATTAACATCATCATCAAGAAGATTATTATTATTATGATTTTTCTTTGTATTTTTAGTATTATTAATTTTTTTACCATTTTTTCGAATTTCAGCCTCACCTAATTTTTTCTCTTTTTCCCCCTCGCGACTCTCCCTTTCATCTGAACTTGAACCAGAAAATGGACTTGAACCAAGATCTAAACCCCCGTTAACATTACCATTTCTTTCAATGATCTTTTCCCTAATGAATTCACTATGGATTTGATTACTATTCATGACTCCATCAAAACTTTCTTCACCTTGTTTTAATTTAATCATTTTTCTAGTATACAGCCTAGGTCTAATAATATTATTTTTTAAAGGGGCCTCAATTTCTTTTAATAAATTTCTTTTAATTTCATCCATCTTAATACCATGAATATTTCTCAAATGGTTTATTGCCTTTTCCTTTCTCTTAAAAGATTTCGAGCAAAGATAACATTTAATCCTTTTAGTATCATGAATCTCTTTAATATGCCTGGCCAAATGGGTTATAGTCATCTCCTTTTGGCAAATGTCACATTGGACTATTTTATACAATGGCTTTTCCATTCTCAACAGCCAACAATATACATGTATGAATCTGTATATATATAGATATATATATATATATATATGTCTCTGATAATATATATGTATTTATATATATGGGAATTAAAAATAAAAATTTCTTTTTTTATATGTGTATCCTCTTATAAATTCAGTACAATTTATATAAGATAAAACATAGAAAAAAAAAAAAAAAAAAAATTGAAAAAAAGGGGAAAGAATTTATAAAACTGTAAAATATTTTTTTTTTAAAAAACAAACAAACAAACAAACAGTCTAATAATAAATAATAGTTAAAAAAGACTTTATCAATTCAAATGATCAATCGATTAACTATAACAAAATATCAATTCTTTTATAATATAATTTAAGAAATTTAATGTTAAAAAAAAAAAATAATAACAAACAAATAAATTTTGGTTAAATATTATGGCCGAAATAAATTTTTTTTTGATTTTTTTTTTGATTTTTTTAAAAATTATTTTTTTTTTCCCATTTTTTCCCTCATTTAAATTTTTTTGGGGTTTTTAAAGAAATTTTCATAATAATAATAATAATAATAATATATATATATATATATATACGTTGAAAAAGGGGGTTTTTATTAAATAAGAGTATAAACTATCTAACTAACTAATGAAAAACTAATGAAAACTAACTGCTATTCTCTTGGCTAATTTGAATTTATTTAATTAAAATTTATTTGACGTCTTTGCCCTTTTGTATTCTTCTAACGTTTCTTGCCCAATTTTTAATTTTTGCCTGATCCTGATCATTATTATTATTATTGTTATTATTGCTATTATTGTTATTAAAATTTTTTAAAAAAATATGACCCATTAATTCTATAGGTCCATGTCTTTCTTCTTCTTTTTTCAAGCATAAATCAATAAAGTCACATAATTCGGGGCTAAATCCATTTTCTGGTTTTAAAGATGGAGGTTTTTCATTAACAATTCTTTGTAATAAATCTAAAATTCCTTCAGGTTGAATACTTATTGAATTATCACCAAATGGAAATCTACCTGTTGCTAATTCAACCATCATTAATCCTAATGACCAAACATCACCTTTTATTGAATAAATTCCTCCTTGAATTCTTTCTGGAGACATATATGTAGATGTACCAACAAATGTATCTGCTATAGAATTGATTAATTCACGACTAACTCCGAAATCACAAAGTTTCATATTTCCTTTAGAATCCATTAATACATTTGAAGGTTTAACATCACGATGAATAATACGATGATTATCATATAAATATATTAATCCAGAAAGTACTGAAAAGGCAACTTGTTTTAATATTAATTCTGGAAATGGTCCAACAAGTTTTAAAATTTTATCTAAAGATCCACAATCAACATATTCCATACATATTACAACATCACTTTCATTAATAAATGAACCATAAAATCCTATAATATATGGTGAATCACATTCATGCATTATTCTTAACTCTCTTATAATTTGAGTTTGAACCATTTGCTTTGTTTCAATATGTATTATCTTTCTTGCCATAACTTTCTTTGTAGCTAAATGTAAAACTTTTGAAACTGTCCCTGAATTACCATTACCTAATTTTTTTAAAGTAAGTAAATCTTTTGCTTTAATATTTAATTGATATTCAACTCCTAATTCTAAATTTTGCATAGATGAAACTAATTCATCTGAAGAATTTTTTAAATCAGGATCACGTATCCCTCCAATATTATTATTATTATTATTATCATTATCATCTGAAACTTTAAAATAATTTGGTTGCTTATTTAATAAAGGTACCAGTTGCGGTATAGAATCATCAATTTTTAAATGTTTTAAATTCCGTCTCTTTAAAGTCTTTGGTCGGAAAAGACTATTTTGTGAAGATAAACTATTACGTACATTGGTTGAATTATTTTCAATTATAACATTTGTTTTTCCTCCATTACCATGACCTCTAACTCCATTACTAATCCTATTATCACTAATATTAATACCAAGACTATTCCCATTCCTATTATTTAATTTCAATACCCTATCATTCCTCTCACTACCACTATTATCATTTATTAGATTTAAATTTAAATTTTTTTTCAATCCGTTTGAACTTGAATTTAAATTTGAATTTGAAGGTGGTTGCAACGGTGCCTTTTCTCCAGTACTATGATAATTCAGAGTTTTGGTGATCGGAGGCGGAGGAGGTAGCTGCTTATCCAGATTATATGAAAGCCTATTCATGAACAACAATAGCACACTTCTATAAAGATTGATCTAGAAGATAATCTAATTTAAAAATATATATTTTTATACATATCTTTTGTAAAAGGGAAGATAAAAAAAAAAGAAAAAAAAGCGCAGTTTTTAAATTTTTTTTATTTATTTTCATTTTCTCATTTTACATACATACATACACATATAGAGTGAAAACAGGAAACTTTCAAACTGAAACTTGAAAACATGAAAACATGAAATTAAACCAATACATAAAACTTTTTTACCAGATCAAAGTCAAGTCAAAATTTAGTTTAATTCAATCTTATTCTTACAATAATAACTCGTTTTAAAAACCTTTTAAGGTTTATTAAAAAAAAAAAAAAAAAAAAAAAAAAAAAAAAAAAAAAAAAA
>KV454011.1:114042-128025 GCA_001661245.1 Pachysolen tannophilus NRRL Y-2460
ATTAGATTTAATTTAAATTTTTTTTCAATCCGTTTGAACTTGAATTTAAATTTGAATTTGAAGGTGGTTGCAACGGTGCCTTTTCTCCAGTACTATGATAATTCAGAGTTTTGGTGATCGGAGGCGGAGGAGGTAGCTGCTTATCCAGATTATATGAAAGCCTATTCATGAACAACAATAGCACACTTCTATAAAGATTGATCTAGAAGATAATCTAATTTAAAAATATATATTTTTATACATATCTTTTGTAAAAGGGAAGATAAAAAAAAAAAGAAAAAAAAGCGCAGTTTTTAAATTTTTTTTATTTATTTTCATTTTCTCATTTTACATACATACATACACATATAGAGTGAAAACAGGAAACTTTCAAACTGAAACTTGAAAACATGAAAACATGAAATTAAACCAATACATAAAACTTTTTTACCAGATCAAAGTCAAGTCAAAATTTAGTTTAATTCAATCTTATTCTTACAATAATAACTCGTTTTAAAAACCTTTTAAGGTTTATTAAAAAAAAAAAAAAAAAAAAAAAAAAAATAAAAAAAAAAAAAAATGGTTGTTTTAATACATAGAATCTATATATGAAAAGAAATAAAAAATTTCAATAGTTAAAAGTTAGCTGTGCTGCTGGCCATTACCGTTATTATTATTATTATTATTATTATTATTATTATTGTTGTTGTTAATGTTATTGGATGTGTTGTAGCCCATTCTTGGTATATTAGTTTCATCACCCGCGTATATTTCTAGTGGGATTACTGATGGAATAGGTTTAATTTCTGTTCCTAATTCTTTTTCAATCTTGTACAAGTTAAATCTATCATTCCAATTGATTAAATTAATGGCAACACCAAGGTGACCAAATCTACCTGATCTACCAATTCTATGAAGATAAGTTTCTGCTGTTTTAGGGAAATCGAAATTTATAACCACATTAACTGCTTGAATATCAATACCTCTTGTTAATAAATCTGAACAAACTAAATTTCTAACTTTCCCCTGTCTAAATTCATGAAATACTTTATTTCTTGCTTGTTGTGGCATTCTTGCATGTGAATAATAACATGAATAATTTAAATCTGTAATTTTTTTAGCTAATAATTCTACTCTATTTGTAGAATTACAAAAAATAATTGATTGATTAATTTGTAATTTTGAAAATAATGTATTTAAACAATGTAATTTTTGTTTTTCTTCAACAAAAGCATAATATTGTGTAATACCTCTTAAAGTTAATTCATCCATTAAATTGATTTCATAAGGTTTATATAAATGTTTATCCATAAATGATTTTACCAGTAATGGGAAAGTTGCAGAAAATAATAATGATTGATAACCATTACCACCACTATCTAAATCTGGTTTAGGGAAAAAATCTAAAATTTGTTCAATAATATTTTTAAATTCACGACTTAACATTTTATCAGCTTCATCCATAATAAACATTTTACAATGATCAAATTGAGCCAATTGTCTACTAGCTAAATCTAATACTCTACCTGGAGTACCAACTAAAATATGTACTGGATCATTAAGCCTTATAATATCATCTCTTAAACTTGTTCCTCCAGTTGTAACCATCACCTGTATACCAAGATGTTTTCCAAGTGTTTTAACAACTTGTGAAGTTTGTAAAGCTAATTCTCTTGTTGGTACTAAAATTAATGCTTGAATTTTATTTAATTTTGGTTTAACTTTTTCTAAAGTTGGTATAACAAAAGATGCTGTTTTACCAGTACCATTTTTAGCTCTTGCTAATATATCTCTACCCATTAAAGCAACAGGTACACTTTCTTCTTGAATAGGAGAAGGTTTTTCAAAACCTGCTTCAAATATACCCATCAATAATTCTCTTTTTAAATGGAAACTTTCAAAAGTATTCCCTTTAGTATTTGTAACATCTTCTGTTTGAGGACGTAAATCTTTACTAGGAAGATTTAAACCATCTTTCCAATTCGCTTCTGTTGCCATGATGATTGATGATGAAAAGAGATAAAAATGAAAATGAAAATGAAAATGAAAAAAAAAAGATACGAAAAATTAAATTGAAGATTGAAAATTGAAAATATGAAATATAAAAAAAAATTGAAAAATAGAAAATTGATTAATTTTTTATCTCTAAACCAAGTAAACCTACTACCTCTTTATAGACAAATGATTTTTTTTTTGAATTTTTTTTTTTTTTTTGTACAAGATTAATTAAAATTAAAATATTCTTGTATTTTTTAAATTTTAAAATATTTCTAATTTAAAATGACAAGTTTTATTTATTAGTAGTAGTAAGTAGTATTTGTTTGTTTTGCTTGATTTTTGATAAGTTTATATGGAAAATGAAATGAATAGAATAAACTTCAATAGAGGAAAAAAAAAAGTAAACAATTTTGTTTGTATCACAATTGAATAGAAAAAAAATAGAAAATCAAAAGATATTATATATATATATATATATTTATATATATATATATGTATAATAATTTAAATAATATTAATAAAAATAATAATAATAAAAAAAAAAAAAAATTTCAAGTTTTTCTATTAATCAATCGATCTAATATCTAACTTTTATTTTATAATATTTATTCTTTTTTTTTTTTTTATATATATATATTTTATATATTTTATTTATATATATTATTTTCCAATTAATTAAATTATATTAAATATTAATTTATTATTATATTTATTAACAATAAATATTGCTTTCTGTCTTTTTTTTTTTCTTGTTCGTCCAAAATTTCAAACAAGAAAAAAAGCTGAAAAAATTAAAAAGTTAAAAAAAATTAAAAAAAAAAAAAAACTTTTTTGTGCACTTGCGCACTACAATACAAAATTTTTTTTTGCTTTTTTTCATTCATTCATAGTAAAGGGTTTAGCCACATTGATTTATTACTTGATATATAATACCTTCCTTTTTAGGCTAAACGTGCAATTTTCCTTACTAGCCATTAAACTGTTAGCCATAAATTAACTTTTTTGGGTTTCTTTTTACTTTTTTTTGACTCTGCTCTGCTCTTTTACATATAAATATATATTATTATTTTAATATTATGTATGGTGTATATAGACTGAAAAATTTTTTTTCTTCTTTATCAAACCTGAAATCTGATTTTTTTTTTGTATGATTGATTGATTGATTGTTATTATATTCAAAATTGAAAAAATAGACTGATTACTTAGAGAGACTGGTTTTTATTGATAAAAAAAAAAAAAAAAAATTCAAGATGTCTAAGATCAATGTATTAGTGGTTGGTAATGGTGGTCGTGAACATGCTTTAGTTCATAGTTTATACACTTCTCCATTAGTTAATCATATTTATGTAGCTCCAGGTAATGGAGGTACACAAAATTCTTATTCTAATGTGAGTAATGTTCCAATTGGTTATTCTCCAAAAGATTTTCCTCTGTTGGTACTGTTTGCAAAAGAAAAAGATATTCAATTAGTTATTCCAGGTCCTGAACAACCATTAGTTGATGGTATATCAACTTTTTTCAAAAAAAATGGTATTTCAGTATTTGGTCCATCTCTGAAAGCTTCATTAATGGAAGGTTCAAAAACTTTTTCTAAAGATTTTATGGCAAGACATTCAATTCCAACTGCAGATTTTCAAAATTTTAATAATTATGAATTAGCTAAAAATTATTTATTAAAAAATTCTGAAAAAAATTTTGTTATTAAAGCTTCAGGTATAGCTGCTGGTAAAGGTGTTTTAATTCCAACAAATACTCAAGAACTGTTGGATGCTGTAAAACAAATCATGGTGGATAAAGAATTTGGTCATGCTGGTGATGAAGTGGTAATTGAAGAATTCTTACAAGGTGATGAATTATCAATCTTGTGTCTTTGTGATGGTTATACTATAATCGATCTTCCTCCTGCTCAAGATCACAAAAGAATCGGTGATGGTGATCAAGGTCTCAACACTGGAGGTATGGGTGCTTATGCCCCAGCCCCATTAGCAACACCCGCTTTATTACTGAAAATTAGATCAACTATCTTAAAACCAACAATAGATGGAATGAGAAAAGATGGTTACCCAATGATTGGTTGTCTCTTTGTTGGAATCATGGTATCACCTTCAGGTGAACCAAAAGTATTGGAATATAACGTTAGATTTGGTGATCCAGAAACTCAAACTATATTACCATTGATAAAATCAGATTTGTTAGAAATCCTTTATGCTGCAGCAGAAGGAAGATTAGATAGTGTTGAAGTTAATATTGAAAAACTGTTCTCAACAACAGTGGTAATGGCTGCAGGTGGTTACCCAGAATCTTACACAAAAAATGATGAAATTACAATATCAAAACCGTTACCTGAAAATACTTTTATCTTTCATGCTGGTACTTCAATTTTACCAAATTCAACAAAATTGGTAACTTCAGGTGGAAGAGTCATTGCTTCAACTGCAATCGCTTCAACTTTAGAAGATTCTGTTAAAATGGCTTATGTTGGTGTAGATCATGTTTCTTTTAAAAACAAATATAACAGAACAGATATAGCTTATAGAGCTTTTAAACAACAACAATCTCAACAAGAAAGACAACTGATTACTTATGCAGATTCTGGTGTTTCTGTTGATAATGGTAATCAATTAGTAGAAAATATTAAAAAATTGGTTAAATCTACAGCAAGACCAGGAGCAGATTCTGAAATTGGTGGTTTTGGTGGTTTATTTGATTTATCAAAAGCAGGTTATACAAATATTAATGAAACTCTCTTGGTTGGAGCTACAGATGGTGTTGGAACTAAATTAAGAATTGCTCAAATCATGAATATTCATAATTCAGTAGGAATAGATCTTGTGGCAATGAATGTAAATGATTTAGTTGTTCAAGGTGCAGAACCATTAATGTTTTTAGATTATTTTGCAACAGGTCGTTTGGATATTAAAGTTGCTGAACAATTTGTTTACGGTGTAGCAAAAGGTTGTAAAATTGCTGGATGTGCTTTAGTTGGTGGTGAAACTTCTGAAATGCCTGGAATGTATTCAGAGGGACATTATGATACAAATGGAACTGCAGTTGGTGCTGTTGTTAAAAATGAAATGTTACCAAAACTTGACGAAATGGCAGTAGGAGATATATTGATAGGTCTTGGTTCTGATGGTGTACATTCAAATGGATTTTCTTTAGTTAGAAAAATTATTGAAAAAAATGGACTTTCTTATCATGATCCATTACCATACGATAATAGTTTAACCATTGGTGAGGCAGTATTGGTTCCAACAAGAATATATGTAAAACAACTCATGCCTTCAATTAAAAAAAAGTTATTACTTGGATTAGCACATATAACTGGTGGAGGTTTAGTGGAAAATATTCCAAGAGCTTTACCATCTAATTTACAAGCTAAAGTTGACATGTCATCATGGGAAATCCCAGAAATTTTTAAATGGTTTGGAACAATAGGTAATGTTCCAGTAGAAGATATTTTGAAAACTTTCAATATGGGTATTGGTATGGTACTGATTGTTAAACCAGAGAATGCAGATGAAGTTATTAAGAATTTAGTTCTGGAAGGTGAAAGAGTATTCAAGATTGGTGAATTGGTTGAAAGGAAGAATGGTCAAGCTGGTTGTATTGTAGAAAATGCTGCTGGTCTTTATTGAAAAATAAGAAGAAAAAATAAAAAAAAATAAACAATTTATTTTATATATCAAATTATATTATTATTCTGCAGCAAATGGGTTTTCCTTTAATGCTAAATTAACTGTATTTTCAACTGCCTGGTAACTTGCCAATGTAATTGTTCCACTTAAACTTACTTTAAATAATCTAGGTAACCAACCTGACCATAAAGTAGCTATACCTTCATTTACAAAAATTTTAAATAAACAAGTAAAAGAATCTTTATAATGTTTTGAATAATCTTTTGCTTGTATTCTTGTCTTTACTACATCAATTGGTTGAGTTATAGCAACAACAGCAGCAGAAGATAAAAATCCCAGAAATAAAGAATATACCAGATCCAAATCGTGTAAAGGATCAATAATTGTTTTCAATCCATTATAAGTTGAAAACCAAACCATTGAATTCATAATTTGTCTTAATACCGTTATCGAAGAACCTTGAGTAAATCCTCTAAGACCTCTTGTGTTATAAATTTCTCTACAAACTTTAAGAAATAAATACTGTGGTGGGGATTTATTTGATCTTAAATCTGTAGAAGGTGGAGGTAATGTACCTTTAGCTTTCATCACCAGATCACTAATCTCTTTACTCACATCAGAAGTAGTAGTAGAAGAAGAATTTTTCACTGACAGAAATTTGGCTTTGACTCCCGAATTTTTTGGAGTTGATTTTTTCAAAAATTCTCCATCATCTGTAAAACCTTTTGATCTATTTTGTAAAATTAAAAAATTCTGTATAGATGTTGTCTTTATATTTTCAAATGGTATTACAAATAACGATTCAATAAACCCAGTCATCAACCCTGCCACCACTACACGAGGAGCAGTTGTACTCCCGCTATCATTTGCCATAAATTTTGAAGTTGAATTAAAAATGAAAAATCTCGATGATGCCTTTAATGCATTACCTATAGCTAACCCATTACAACCAATGAAAAAATCTCGACCATGGGACTCCAGAATTTGAAATATCAGCCCCAGATTCAGTTTCTGTAATTGACGGCAAGTCTTAATAAATTCAAACGGATAAGTTACCAATGTTTGAACTATTGCAGCTGAACTACCAGCAATAACCGCCGTTACCAAATTCGGCTCAACATTCGCAGATGTAGTACCTTTATTCCCCATATAAAGCCCCCTCCGAGAATGTCTCTGCCTCGAGGGGAAAGGTAACTCTTCTCTATCAACAGACATATCCAAAACCCCAATACCAATTACAAAATTAACCTAACCGCCGTTAGATTTAATAAATTAATTATCTCGTCAAGATGAGCTTTCTCTCACTCTTTCTCTCTTTTTCACTCACATAGAGCAAAAATAATTTAAAATAGTTTTGCGTAGTGTACCCAAACACCAATTTCCCGAATCGGTCAATTGCAAAAGAAAAGAAAAAATAAATAACATCAGAAAAAACGAGAAAAAAAAAACAAACATTGTTTTATAAGTAATATATACGATTTATTAATAGCTTTAAATAAGTTATTTAAAGGGCGTTTAATATTAGTTTATGATTCATATTTTATAAATTATATTTATAGATTGCTCATTCGCTGAGATTTTTAATATTATCATTTTTGGCATAGTCAATACGTTTATATTGGTTATTTTGTTCATATAGCAAGAGATACAAAAAAAAATTACATAAAAAACAAGAAAAAACAAAAAAAAAGCATTTTTTTTTTTCTTTTTCTTTCTCTGATTTTTTTCACAAAAACACGCAATGTCTCCTCCTAGTGAGAATGGTGAAGGGACATTTTTTCAAAATGTTCAACATTCGATAAACAGTTTTATATATTCTGTGACTACTAAGGATCATTATGCATCGTTTGATTCTCCATTTAGAGATCAAAGAAATGGGCGTCGTAGTAATAATGATAATAATGGTAATGGTAGTCATGGTAGGTTAGATGGGTTAGGATCTCCAATGATTAATAACAATAATAACAATAAGAATTCAAGTACTGCTTCTTTAGCAAATAATAATTCGAACAGATCATCGATTTCAAATAATAATAATAATAATCCAGTACAATATGTTCCTGGGTTAAGATCACAATTACAAAATAATGTTAGTGGAGATGTTCAATTACAAGATTATATTGACGGACAGCCTCCGTTGCCTTCTATTGAATCTATTTGGGAAAGATTGGATAATTTTTTAGAAAGAGAATATCCTGAATTGGCTGATAATTTAGGAGATTCTGTTACTGCTGCAGATTTAAATGAATTAGAAAATGATTTAGGGGTATCCTTGCCATTAGATGTAAGGGAAAGTTATCAAATTCATGATGGACAATTTAGAGGCGGTAAGCCAAGTGGCTGTATCATGGGGCTTACATTATTGGATTTAGAAGGGATTTCTGAAGAAGCAAATATTTGGAAAAAAGTTTCTCAAAAATTGGAGAGACAAGTTGCTTTACATCAACAGCGACTCGAAGCGCAACTGCAGTTATTCCAACCTCATCACCTGCCACAACATCTGCCACTGCTGCATCTGTCACAACATCTTTTCGATGAAACTGAATCTATTGGCTCATCGTCAAACATTAAGCATTTACCATTAAATAAAAGACCAATAGATTTCATGTCAAGACAAAGTTCTGTTCCTGAAGGTTATATCCAACCTGTATATTCTCATTCACATTGGATTCCTTTAGCAAAAGATTTTGCTGGTAACAATATTGCAGTGGATTTAGCCCCAGGACCTCTTGGAAGATGGGGACAAATTATTATATTTGGTAGAGATTTTGATACAAAATTTGTAGTTGCTAATAATTGGACTGAATTTTTATTGGATTTAGTTGAAGATTACGAAGATGGTAAATTTTTGATAGATTCATTGGATGAAGATATTTTTTATTATGAAAATGGTAGAACTGCAAATTATTTGGATGTATTAGCTCGTAGAGTCTTGGCACCATTAAAACTGGCAAATGCTAAAAAATATCAACAAAATCAAAATCAAAAAAGAAAACAATTCATTGGTAAGGAAAATGATAATTTAAACTTACCTAAGGAAACATTAATTACACCAGCTGCATCTTCAAAAGAACAATTGATTCCAGATCTGAAATTGGATACCAATCAAGGATTAAAAATAAATTTAAAAATTGAAGATGAACCTGAGACAGAAGAATCTCAAGTCTTACTTACAGATGTTGATAAAAAAAATGATAATAATATTAAAGAATCAATTGTAAGTTTGGATGATGATGATGATAATAATGATACCAATATTTCAAAACAAGATGTTGACACAAATAACACAAATACACAAACAAAAAAAGAGCAAGAACATTTAAAGGATATTGAGTTACAAAATGAAGAGAAAAGACAAGAAGAGCTTGAAGAACAAGAACAAGAACAAGAACAAGGTACTGATGAAACCGTTAAATTAGTTTCTGAAAAATTAGAAGAGGTTGCCTTATAGAAAGAGAGAGAAAATTATTGAATAAGAAGAGATTTTGTTTCACAAAATGCGAGCTCAGGTATAGGGATGGTCAAACTTGAAATTTGTTTTTTCTTAGCGTTTTTTAAACATTTTCCTTGACATTTTTTTTTCTTTTTTATTTTTTTTTTTTTGGCCTTCTTTTCCTTATCATATTTTTTATGTTTTTTTTTTTTTTTTTTTTATTTGAAAACTTTATTTATTAACTTTTATACTTTGATTATTATTAACTTTCTTTTATTTTTATTATTATTATTATTATTATTATTCTTGTCTTTCTTTTTTTTTTTTCTTTGTCGTTGTTGTTGTTGTTGTTGTTCTTTTTTCTTTTATTTTCTCACGTATACGCTATTTGTTTCTTTTCTATACATTTTTTTCTTCTTATATTCTTCATTCATTAAACTCTGTATTAACCTTTTCTTCATATCTCCTTTTATAAATCATCTAATTAGTTAGTTAGTTAGTTAGTTTATATTAATAGAAAAATACAAATTGCGGTGCGCATTATTAAAATTTAAAAAAGGGTGCGCATTTTGTGTGCAATCAGCGCGCGCGCTTTTAACATTTTGTTTTTTGCACAAAGATCTGAAAAGGTAAATAAAAAACCCACAATTGGGAACTACAATCAATATCTAATATCATCTAAATTAAATTTTAAGAGCGTTTGTGATGTCTTCGGAATGGGATCATGGCCATCATGCAGGTAGTTATCATGATGATTCAGCAGAAGGGTATATGGATAATAGCGCCATTAGTGGTAATGATTTGACGATGAATGGAAATAATTTTGCAAGTTATGGAGATGAAGATGATGATATAGATGACGCCGATGTAGGAGGAGGAGAAGAAGAAGAAGAAGAAGAGGAAGAAGAAGAAGAAGGAGATGATGATATAAACAGAAGCAACAATGAGGAGTTTATGAAAGGTTTACGAGAGATTGAGACTATGGGATTGGTTGATATTGGTAATTTAGCATCTTGGACTGTATCTTCATTTAAACAAGGTTCTGGAATTCTGGAATTACGTGATGATAATCCTGCAACTTATTGGCAAAGTGATGGGTCTCAACCACATAGTGTTGCTTTACATTTTGCGAAAAGAGTATCTATTGAAAGAATCTCAATATATACAAATTATTTATTAGATGAAAGTTATACTCCCTTGGTGATGAATGTTACAGCAGGCACTGGAGACCATGATCTATTAGAAGTTGCTAGCTGTGAATTAAAAGAACCTGTAGGCTGGTCACATATAATTTTTAACGGAATTAGAAATGATGGTGTATTGAAAACTTTCTTAATAAAAATTGTAATCATGGCAAATCATCAAAATGGTAAAGACACACACATAAGGTGCTTGAAAATTTACCAACCAAGTAACTCAACTGTTAATAAGAATTCATTCCTGAACCAAGACCTTAATAGTGGCCTAGGCTTGAATTTTAAAAGTATCAAAATGTTAAGTGAATCAACCATAAGGTAACTTCCAGTTTCCAACTTCCTACTATGTGTTCCGAAAACGGCCAAATTGTGGTTTCGGAACACTACTGTTTTGTGTGGATTTTTTTTTTTAAGAAAAAAAAATTGTTTTCAAAAAAATTTATTGGAATTTTGAAAAATTTTGAGTGTAAAACAAGTGCAAAACAAGAAATTATTTAATATTATATATATATTTGATCTCATTGAAATAAATTAATTGGAAATTTATTTGGAGTTTAAACTCGATTTAAGCAATTTAATGGATTAAATTGTTTCCAGATAACTCATTCATTTTGGTTGTTTGTGCAAAATAGTTGTAAATTAGTTTGTTTGTTTGTTTGTTTTTTTTTTAAAAAAAAGTAAATAAATAAAATAAAATAAAATAAAAATAAAATAAAATAAATAGAAAAGTTCAAATTTTAAAATTTGGTTTCCATGTCGCAACAAGATATAGCTAATTTACTAGATCAATCCATCAATTCATCAACAGCAAAGATTGCTGAGAATGGGTTGCGGCAGCTTGAAGGCCAGCCCGGTTTTGCACTCAATTTGTTGGAAGTTGTTGCATCTTCTTCATTACCAATAACAACAAGATTAGCTGGATCACTTTTTTTCAAAAATTTTATTAAGAGGAAATTTATTGATGAAGATGGTAATTATAAGATTCCTTTAGGAGATGTTGACTTGTTGAAAAAAAATATTATATCATTAATGATACTGTTACCAAATAATTTACAAGTACAAGTTGGTGAAGCTGTATCAATTATTGCAGATTCTGATTTTCCAGATAGATGGCCAGATTTATTAGATGATTTGGTAGGAAAATTATCTACCGAGGATATGGTAACTAATAAGGGAGTCTTAACAGTGGCGCATTCAATTTTTAAAAGATGGAGACCTTTATTTGGATCGGATGAATTATTTTCAGAAATTAAATTGGTATTAGATAAATTTGCTCAACCTTTTTTAAAATTATTACTTCAAGTTGACCTGTTAATTGATAATAATCAACAAAATAAAAAACAATTACAAGAATTATTTGATGTTTTATTATTGTTAATTAAGATTTATTATGATTTAAATTGTCAAGATATTCCTGAATTTTTTGAAGATAATTTAAAAATTGGAATGTCTATAATGCATAAATATTTAAGTTATTCCAATACATTATTAGAAGATATAAATGATGAACAAGAAATTGATATCAATACAAAAGTTAAAACTTCAATATGTGAATTGGTTCAACTTTATACTAGAAGATATGAAGATGTATTTGGAGATTTAATTCAACAATTTATTCAACCAATTTGGGATCTTTTAACAAATATTGGACCTCAACCAAAATATGATATCTTGGTATCAAAATCACTTTCATTTTTAACTTCTGTTGCCAAAATCCCAAAACATTCAAATATTTTTAAATCACCAGAAATTTTAAAAGAAATTACAGAAAAAGTTATAATTCCAAGTATGACTTTAAGAGAGGTTGATGAAGAATTATTTGAAGATGATCCAATTGAATATACAAGAAGAGATTTAGAAGGTTCGGATTCTGATACAAGAAGAAGAGCAGCTACTGATTTCTTAAGAGAATTGAAAAATAATGATGAAAATTTAGTTACAAATACAGTGATGATTTATGTTAATCATTATTTAGCTGAATTTAAAAATGATAATTCCAAATGGAGATCTAAAGATATTGCTGTTTATTTTTTTAGTGCATTAGCATCAAAAGGTTCAGTAACAAATAGTGGTGTTAGTGCTACAAACTTGTTATTAGATGTTATTCAATTTTTCACTGCTAATATTGCACCTGATTTGATCTCAGCAAATGTTCATCCAATTTTAAAAGTTGATGCTATTAAATATATCTATAGTTTTAGAAATCAATTGACAAAACAACAACTTTTAGAAGCATTCCCATTGTTATCAGCACATTTTCAAAGTAATGATTATGCTGTTTATACATATACAGCAATAACAATTGAAAAAATTTTGTCATTGAGAAATCCAGAAGACCATTCAAAATTATTATTCAGTAAAAAAGACATTTCAAAAGAAGCAAGTTTTGAATTAATAATGAATTTATTCAGATTAATTTTTTCAAGAGGTGATACTCCTGAAAAATTGGCAGAAAATGAATTTTTAATGAAATGTATAATGAGAGTCTTGTTAACTACTGAAGATAGTTTGGACCAACTGTCATTAGATATCTTACAACAATTACTAAGAGCAGTGGATATTATTTCTAAGAATCCATCAAACCCAAGATTTTCACATTATACTTTTGAATCAATTGGTGCATTGATCAAATTCAACCATAAACATCAACAGCAGCAGTACATTAATTTGGTTTTCCCAATTTTTGGTAATTCAATATTACTTCTGGACGTTCAAGAATTTATTCCTTATGTTTTCCAAATTTTGGCTTATTTACTAGAAATATTACCAGATCAAGTTCCATTACCAGAAGAATACAGACAATTAATAAAGCCTTTGTTATCACCATCTATTTGGGAGTTCAAAGGTAATGTACCTGCTGTGACAAGAGCATTACAAGCAATAATTAAAAAATCACCAGCAGATTTTAATGGTGATGCTGGAATAACCCCAGTTTTGGGAGTTTTCCAAAAATTAATATCATCAAAATCAAATGACTCTTATGGATTTGATTTGTTGGAATATATTTTAATCTATTCGGATTTAAACAATTTACAAAAATTTTTAAATCAAATTGTTATGATATTATTACAAAGATTACAAAATTCAAGATCTGAAAAATATGTTAAACGGTTTATTCTATTTATTTGTCTTATTGCAAGTTTTGGTAATAATCCAAATCTTGTAAATGAAAATAAAAATAATTTGAGTTCAAAATTTATTTTTAAATTTATAGATGAAGTTCAAGATGGTCTTTTTGGTCAAATATTAAGTAATTTCATAATTCCTTCAAGTTTAAAATTTAACAATTTAAATGATAGGAAATTAATCATTATTGGTTTAACAAAATTAATTACAGAAAATGAAGAATTTTTGGGTATTTATCAGGATAAATTCATACCTGTATTGACAAATTTAATCAAATTGACTACATCAGAATCAATTAAAAATTATAAAGAGGATTCGGTTATGCCATTAAATGATTCTTTGGAAGATTTTACTTTTAATTCTTCTTTCAATAAATTAGTTACCATACCTTTGAAAAAAATTGATCCATATCCAAATATTATAACTAAAAATGAATTGAAAGATTTTTTCAAGCAACACCTTTTACAATTCAGTCAATTGAATAATAGTATTTTAAGCAATATTACAGCAAGTTTAGGTCCTCAGGATCAAGAAAGTTTAAGAGAATTGGGTATTTAATTAATTTTTTTGCTACCCTGATCAATTGTTTTTTTTTTTTATTTTTTTTTTTTTT
>KV454011.1:128748-169906 GCA_001661245.1 Pachysolen tannophilus NRRL Y-2460
AAAAAAAAAAAAAAAAGTCCAGTTTAATCATCATTATTTGCAGTACTTAAATTATCAGTTTCTTGATTTAACAATTCATTATTATTATTATTTTCCTTATCTAGACCATTTTTTTCTAAATTTCCATTAATATTGGCTAATGTTTCATTACTAGTATTACTTGTAGTATTACTTAATTGTGTTTCAAAATCACCAGATTGTTCTTTAACTAAATTTGTAAAATTAGAATTATTATTAAGTTGTTGTTCTTTATTAGGCACTATAGATTCTGAATCATTTCTTGTTGTATCTGAATCACTATTTGTCTTTTTAATATAACTTTCTGATTCATAATTAATTGAATTTGGAGTATTTACTTCCAAATTTTTATCATTTATATTTGATTCCAGATTCAAATTACCACTTTCTTGTTGTTTTTCAAATTCTTTCATTTTTTCTAATCTTTCTCTTTCTGCAATTTCAGCAGCAGTTAAAAACCTACCACCTTGACCTCTTGGTCTTCTCATGGCATGTTTATGTCTTGATTCATGAAGATAAGGTTTCCTACCTCTTGCAATTTTCAAACTTTCTTCAAGTTTTGCTCTTGCTATTCTTCTTTTCAAAATTCTATGGTATTGTTTTGCATTAACGTAGAAAGGTTGCTCTGAAGAATCTTGCTGTTGCTGCAGAGACAGAGGCAGAGGCAGCGACAACTGCTGCTGCTGTTGTAGTTGAAGCTGCTGCTGATGAAGCTGTTGCTGCTGATGATGAACAAATGCCTCTTCACCCACCTGGTTATCCAACACCGGTGTATTCTCCATAGATTCATAAGCAGACTCATCCAATGACGGCGAAGTATAGTACTGTTGCTGCTGCTGATGCTGAATCAGCTGGTGTTGTTGAAGCAGCAGCAGCTGCTGCTGC
Source organism: Pachysolen tannophilus NRRL Y-2460 (assembly GCA_001661245.1). Classification (NCBI taxonomy): domain Eukaryota; kingdom Fungi; phylum Ascomycota; class Pichiomycetes; order Alaninales; family Pachysolenaceae; genus Pachysolen; species Pachysolen tannophilus. The sequence goes on from KV454011.1 coordinate 129,652, forward strand.
TGCTGTTTCTGATAATTTGAATTCGTATAATCAAGATACTGATTAACATCATGCTGCGATGCTATCGAGTTATCTAAAATCGGCATTTCCGTAGCCATTTCCCCAACAATGAAAAACTTGAAAAACTTGAAAACTTGAAAACTTGAAAGCTTACCTTACCACAATTGACCTAACCCAAAAATATCATACAATTTATAAATATATATAAATATATATATTATGAAAATACAATGTCTTTGGAAAGTTTTTTCTTCTTTTTATTTTTCCCTACTAAAATTTAATAATTACATACAAATCCCAAAAACAGTAGTGTGCGGAACACTCAAAAAAGCCCTTTTTTCTTAATAATTTTTTCCCGCTAAATGACGGTAATCAAACAAACGACAAGACCGACAAGAGATTATGGGTAGGAAAAGAAAAGAAAAGAAAAAAAAAGTTAAGTAAAACTAAGTACCACTGGTGAAAAGTTAATCAACAGAAAAGGAAGAAATAAAAAAAAAAAATTTTTTGGTTACTTATTTGTTTGTTTGTTTGTTTGTTTGTATCTATTTTCTTGCGTTTTTTCGTAAAAAAAAAATAATAATAATAAAAAGTTAATAGCGGTTAGTCACGTGACTTTTGAAAGAAAAAAAAATTTTTTATCGGAAAACTTCCTAACATGGAAACTTCTGGTTTTGGCTAATTTCTTTCTTGTATTTGACTTCCTGTTTAAGAACTTTACCGTATTTGGCCTAGAGTGATAAAACTCTGACTTCCGTATTAGGCAGCTCAACCATAATTACTGGATTTGGACAATTGATTATTTTCTCTTTTTCTTCTTTTCTCATTAATTGAATTAGCTAATTAAACAGTTTTAAAATTAATTAATTTAATTAATTAATTAATTTATATTTTATATATTTGATATATACAATCAATCAATTAAAATATTAATATTTATTAAATTATTGGAAAATGCCATACGTTCTGACATTTAGACCTGCTTATTTATTATTTTTTTTCATTAGACAACCGATTGGTGCTGGTTTATTATACTCAGGATTTTTGTTTTGGCAATTTGATAGAATTTATGATTGGGGTTTGAAATCAAGTTTTAGAGATTTAAGACAATCTATCTTGGGGTTCCCGACTGATGAAGGACGATGGTTAAATTTTAAAAAAATTGATAGAGAAAAAAGAAATGAAATGGTTTTGAAAAATTAACCGCTATTAATAATTAACTGCTATTACAATCATCATCTATTATTTATTTACTTATTTATTTTATTTATTTATTTTATTTATTCAACTTTACTCTTGCACCTGTAGACAAGTGTAGCTTCTCTCCATTTCTTCTCTCTCCATCTCTTGTCTCTTGTTCTTGTCGTTATCACTAATTAAATAATTTATAAAATCTTGTGTTCTTTTTTTTAGGTAGTGTATTTTGTATCGAAACATATATTGAAAACATTAAAGTGAAAATGGTAAACAAACCAAATCTAAACCACTCTTTTTTTGGCATTTTTTGGTCTTTTTTATATGGTAATTGGTTAAATTGATTGTTTAATTTTTTTAATTAGAGATTCATCGTTTTTCTTCACTGTTGTTGCTACGATGGATGATCTAACTTCTTCGCCTGATTCCCAGCTTTTGTTGGAAGATAGTGGTGGAACACCAGGTACTCCGAGAACACCTTTACTGCTGCTGCTGTTACTGCTGCTGTCTAATCCGCTGTCTAATCTGCTGTCGTCAAGTCTGCTGCTACTGCCTAGTCTGTTGAGTGGTTCAAGAGAAAATTCAATTTCACCGTTTCCAAATACTCCTCCAGTGAATAACACAATAGTGATGCTGCCACAAAATACCATCACACCAAGATCAAGGATAAGTACGCCAATTAGTAGAGGTATAAGATCAGGTTCTGCTTCAGGTTCTGCTCCTGCTTCAGCTTCAGCATCCGTGAGAAGTAGTAAAAGACAAAGACGCAAAAGAAGACCTTCAACACCTTACACTTTGAGAGCAATCCTGAAAAATAATGAAACTCCAATAAGAAATAGAAATAATAATAATATTTTTAATACAGAAACTAAAAGGTATACCCCAAGAGATGATTTGAAATTATTAAGTAGATTATTAGTAAAAGAAAAAGATGATCAAAGAAAGGGAATCAGTGATAACGAATCAATTTTTCAACAACAACAACAACAACAACAACAACAGACTTCACATGATTCAGTATTATCAGAAAATACATTAGATGAAATTCAAAGAAGACAGAGGTTAAGTAATAGATTAAGCCTTTCAAATAATTTCCCAAGTGATATATTTACAGATTTAGCAATACCTGAAGCAATTGTCCAAGATAGTAATCAGGATAATAACGATTTACATGACTTTGGAGATTATAACAATAATGAGTACAATGATGATGTAGATATGGATGACAATAATAGAATAATTTTAGGTGGGAAATTAAATAGACCAAGTGATATTACACAAAATAATAATACAATTGAAAATTTTGAAAATAATTATAACTATGGTGATGATGATGAAGATGACGATGATGATGATGATGACATCAACGATGGCAATGATGGTTTCGATAATTACTATAGCGATGAAATTGGAAATCAAGATTTATCGTTATTAAATGCAGATCCTACAATCATTAACCAAACTTCAAATCAACATGTTAGAATTTTATCAAAACTACCAGCTAACTCTAATTCTACAACTGACTCGAAAAATAATAATGTCATCCCACTTTCAACTTTAAGATATTTATCAAAACAACATTTAGCATCCCAAATAGATGATTATAATAATAATTTTTTCAAACAAAAACAGTTCTCAAAAGAAATGTTATTATTATTACAAGAAATCTCAGACGATTTCTTAACAATGCATATGGATGATTTATCCTCTTATGCAGCCCATGGGAATAGAAAAACAATAAATCATAAAGATGTGATGTTATTTATGAAAAGAATAAGATTTCTTCAACCACAAAGTGATATCACTGATTTAAATATTTCTGAACCGAAAATAGATTTTAATGAGGAAAATGATCAATTTTTGAAAAAAAATAATCAAAAAAAATCATTAGTTAATTTGAATACTAAATTATTTTCAATCTCTCATAAATTCTTAAACTTGGAAGATTTGATAGAAGTGGAAAATTATTTATTTCAAGACGATTTTAAAAAACTTAAGAATACAAATAAGAAACTAAAAGTTGGTATTGATAAAGTTGAAGTCAACAATAACGAAATGGATGAGCACAGTAATAGTAGTAGCAATGATCTTGAATATGAAGATACTCAGGAAGTGCTACTGTAAAAATGATAAGAAAATATTTATTAATTCTTTGTAATATAATGTAATAATAGTGTAATATATTTAATTTTTAATTTTAAACTGATATTATTTTCAACTCCCCATAATGAATATATATATATATATATATATAAATTTATATACAAGTAATGTAAAACATGCAACGTTCTCTATAAAATCTACCCATGTTCGTTACAAGCTTTTTTTCAAGCACTTATCTGTTTTTCCAATTCAACGTCGTAACCTCTTTGTTTCTTGTAGTCATGTTGATTTGACCTAACCATTTTATACATATCAAATATAGCACTAGGAGTAATTCCTTGTATTCTTCTTGCTTGACCCACTGTTTCTGGTTGAATTGTATTCAACAAGCTAATGACTTCTCCACTTAAAGATCCAATGCAACTATAATCAAATTTCAAAGGTAAAAGTAAATTTTCATCTGCTTTAAACGCTCTCAAATACAGTTTTTCCTTTTTCAAATGACCTGCGTAAATACCTTCAATGGTCAACTTGTCCAAGACTCTTTTAGAAACAGTATTTAAGCTAGCATTTGGTAATAAAGGTACTAACAAATCTGCTGTTATACCTTCAAACCTCAATATATCGTAAGCAGTCTTTGGTTTACTATCATGATTTATATTCAATGTTGGAAGTTGTGATTGCCATTGGTAAGTTGATTGTTTAAAATCTTTCATGATCGAACGCAATTCATTAAGTTGTTGTCTTTCAAAATCAAATTTTTGATATCTTTCTTCACCAACAACTCCATGTCTATAACCAATATCTGTTAATCTTAAATCGGCATTATCCGAACGTACACTGACTCTAAATTCTGATCTTGAAGTAAACATTCTATAAGGTTCTTCAACACCTTTTGTTATCAAATCATCAATTAAGACACCAATATAAGCATCTGATCTTGATAATTTCATTTGGTCCTTATCTAAATATGATAATCCTGCATTTATCCCTGCAACACAACCTTGTGCACAAGCTTCTTCATAACCTGTTGTACCATTAATTTGGCCTGCCAAAAAGAGACCATCAATTAATTTTGTTTCTAAAGTTTGTTTTAATTCTCTTGGATCAACATAATCATATTCCACACCATATCCCGGTTGTAGCATCTTCACATTTTCCAAACCTTTTATAAATCTTAACATTTTCAATTGAATTTCTTCAGGCATAGTTGTTGAAATCCCATTAGGGTATACAACATTTGTATCTATTCCTTCTGGTTCCAACCAAACTGTATGGGACTCTTTATCTTTAAATCTAATAATCTTAGCTTCTAATGATGGACAATAACGAGGTCCCTTCACGGTTTCTCTAATATGGAAAGTCTTATCTAAATTTTCCCTAATTAAATTATGTACTTGAAAATTAGTTCTTGTAGCATGGCATAAAAGTTGTTTTTCGATACTAACTTTATCATTCATATATGACATTGGTCTTGGAGGATCATCACCATACTGAATTTCTAAATCGGTATAATCTATTGTTGATCCATCTATTCTTGGAGGAGTACCTGTTTTCAATCTTCCTAAACGGAATCCTGCTTCATTTAAAGTTTTACTTAATCCATATGTTGCCTTTTCACCTATTCTACCCAGAGGATAAGATTTCATACCAATATGAATTTCTCCACCTAAAAAAGTCCCTGTTGTAATAACAACTTTAGAAGTTTTCAAAATTTCTCCATTCAGCAAGATAATACCTTTTATCTTACCATAAGTTCTTCCCTGTGAATCAACATCGTTATTGTTAAATGGTTCAATAATTAAATCTTCAACACTAGCTTCAAGAATTTTCAAATTTGGATAACTCAGCAATTCATTTTGCATCTCTTTTAAATAAATACTTCTATCTATTTGTGCTCTTGGACCCCATACTGCAGGACCTCTGGAACTATTTAAATATTTAAATTGAATTCCAGCCTTATCAACAATTTTTGGTGCAACTCCATCTAACGCATCAACTTCTCTTAGCAAAGTTCCCTTACCAACACCTCCCATGCTCGGATTACAAGAACAAGTTCCTAATTTCTTAAAATCAGGTGTAATCAACGTAGTCAAAGCACCAGACCTTGCTGAACCTGTTGCTGCCTCAATACCAGCATGACCACCGCCTATCACCACTACGGGTAAACTCGTTCTTTTAGACAATACTAATTCTAATTCCGGTGTTACCACAATATTCCTCCTAAAAATGGGAAAACATGGCTTCAAAACCCTGTGTAAAAGTAATCCTCTCCTAGCAAACATCCTGAATAGAAAAGAAAAAGAAAAAAAAATCACCACAACCAATAGATAATCCGTAGACAAGTTATTCAAAACTTTCTTAATATTAAGAATTTTTCACTCACATACAAAAAAATTTCACTCACTCACTTACTCACTCATACTGACCGTGCAGCTTAAAATTAAATATGTCCGGGTCGTTCTCCGAATATCAAAATTCCTAAAGAGGAAAAGTTTTCTTTAATACCTCTAACACATAAAATAACCCCAAAAAAAAAAAGAGATAAAGTTAGCGCTCACTTAATACGTAAAGTAAATATAATAATAATAAATTTATCTGTTTCCTTATACCCATCAAGACTGATTCAGGTAAATTTTATATATTGCAAAAACAAAAGAGGGGTATATACTTTTTTTTTCTGCAATATTAAATTTTTATTATACATGTATTATTTATGAAAATAATTAGTCCCGTGCTCCCCTTTCTTTGGGTTTTGGTAGGTTTTTGGTTGTTTTTGTAGATGTCACCCCGCATTTTTTGAAAAAAAAAATTAACAAATACAAGAAAATAGGAGTGATTTGAAAAATCTTTAAAAAATTAAAGTAACTAGGAAGGTAATTGATTTTCTAGGACTCTATGATCTTCTGAGTTTAATGGTTGTTGTTTTTTTTTTTGTTTCGGATTCTAGCAACAAACGACGATCAAACTGAAAATTTTTCTTTGGAATTGTAACTATAATAATTACTAAAACTTTCAAGATGCATAGACTGATAAATGGTACTTAAGATGGGGATTCAACTCCATGCTGCTTTATGCTCACACTCCCCACTAACTATTGAACTAGAGTTTAAGTTTTTAAAAATGGGTAGTTTTTTTTGTCTTTGGCCACCACCCCTGATCCCACTTTTTCTTTTTGGTTCTGGGGCTATTTCCACAGGCCGTTCTGAAAAAAAAAAAAAGAAAAGAAAAAAAAAAAATTTTTTTTTCGATTTCAGAAGAGAAGAAGGAAATGAAAAAAAAAAAAAGATAAAAAAATTTTAAGATTTCACATAATAAAAAATTATACATCTTAGGCGATGAGTACTAAGATGAGCACGAAGATGAGTACAAAGATGAACACTGTTCATAGTGTTCTGGAATCAGCAGATCAGTTAGAAGATGGGCTAGAGTATGATGTTAGTGAGGGAGAGGTAGAAGGAGTAGAAGGAGTAGAAGGAGTGGAAGAAGGAGAGATAGATGATTCAAAATTTGAGACTACAGAGACGATACAAAGTGGAGATGGAACTGATAAAAAGAGGAAAAGAAAGAAAAATGATAAGTTAGCTTTAAAGAAAAAAATAAAGACAGAATTAGAAATTGATCAAAAGAAAAAACTTTCATTAGAAAAACCAGATATAGTGGTTGAATATTTTGCTTCAAAGATAAGACAACAACAAAAAGATTTATCACCTTTAGAATTAGGTGAATTATATATAGATGAATCATTTATTAAATATTCTGGGAATTTTCAACAATTAAGAAATTTAGATAATTTATCAAAATTTATTGAAAATAAATTTCAATCATTTTTACCTAAAATTGATAATAAAAAGATAATTAAAAAAAAGACACCAAAAAAACAAGATAAAATAGCAACTTTATTAAAGAAAAAGCAAGAACAACAAGAAAATCAAAGACATTTTATAACAATTCTTTCAATGTCAGCAATTAGAACATGCGATGTTCATCGTGCAACTAAAAATTTACATTCTATTAAATTAATCAAAAAAAATAAACTAAAAGATGATTTAGAAACTTTATCAGCAACTTCATCAAGAGTATTATGTGCAACTCCAAGTAGAATGTTAAAAATCTTAGATCAAGCTTCTAGCACTTTATTAAACGAAAAAATTTAAAAATAATTATTTTGGATTCTACTTATTTAGATACAAAATTACAAAATATTTTTGACGTTTCCGAGACTTTTAAATTCTTGAAACAATGTTGTAATCAAAATAATCAAGTTGAGATTTATCTCTATTAACAAAAAAAAATAGTTTTTAACCTATATAGAATTAATATTTTTCAGGTTAATAGTTAAAAATGTTATTACTCCAATTACCTTTTTTTGCTCCTTTTCTTTTTAATTGTAGATCAATTTTCTGTTTGTGCCTTTTTTGCTTCTGTACGGTAGAGTTAGCTAGGTAATTCACGGAATATTCGTATTCTATAATTGCTTTTATTATAGTTGATGATGCATATATTGCAGGAAAATGCTTTTTTGTTTTTTTTTTTGAAGAATTATTAATATCCCGCTAAATTGCTGAATTACATCGGCTAGAATATTTATGAATTTATGTCAACTGTAGATTGTTCTTGAAGTGGAGTTTATTGTTATTTTAAAACTTAAGAGTTAAAGCAAAAACAGAAAGTAAAAAAAAAAAAAAAAAAAGACCAATTAAAAAATAATGACCAAGTATTTATTAATAAGTTTTTGGAATAACCGTTAGAATTAAGTATATAAATATCGTAAATATCCTCTAAAGTTTCTAAATTCTTTTAAGATTATAATCCTATAAGCTCAATTGTTATTTATTTTCCCCTAATAAATAGTAGTTATTGTAGTAGTTAGTTAATATTGGTTATATCATATTTTTTTTTTGCAAAGATGAAGGTTTTATTGATTTTGTATTCTGCAGGTAAACACGCTGCAGATGAGCCAAAATTATTAGGTTGTACTGAAAATGAATTAGGTATTAGAAAATGGTTAGAAAGTCAAGGTCATACTTTAGTTACCACATCTCATAAAGATGGACCAAATAACGATTTGGATAAACATATTGTGGATTCAGATATTGTTATTACAACTCCATTTCATCCTGGTTATATCACCAAGGAAAGAATTGATAAGGCCAAGAAATTGAAATTATTAGTTGTAGCTGGTGTTGGTTCTGATCATATTGATTTGGATTATATCAATAAATCTGATAAAAAAATTAGTGTCTTGGAAGTTACTGGTTCTAATGTAGTTAGTGTTGCAGAACATGTTGTTATGACAATGTTGGTTTTAGTTAGAAATTTTGTTCCAGCTCATGAGATGATTATGCGTGGTGATTGGGATGTTGCTGAAGTTGCTAAAGATACTTATGATTTGGAAAATAAAGTGATTGCCACTGTTGGTTGTGGTAGAATTGGTTATAGGGTCTTGGAAAGATTAGTTTCGTTTAATCCAAAAGAATTGTTATATTATGATTATCAAGCATTACCAAAAGAAGCTGAAGAAAAAGTTGGAGCAAAAAGAGTCATTGATTTGGAAGAATTGTTGGGTAAAGCTGATGTTGTTACTATTAACTGTCCTTTACATGACGGAACAAAAGGTTTATTCAACAAGCAATTAATTTCAAAAATGAAAAAAGGTGCATGGTTAGTCAATACCGCAAGAGGTGCAATCTGTGTTGCTGAAGACGTTGCCGAAGCAGTCCAAAGTGGTCAATTGAGAGGTTATGGTGGTGATGTTTGGAATGTCCAACCTGCTCCAAAAGATCATCCATGGAGAAAAATGGCTAACAAGTATCATGCAGGTAATGCAATGACTCCCCACGTTTCAGGTACTTCCTTAGACGCTCAAATCAGATATGCCCAAGGTACTAAAGATATTTTGGAAAGTTTCTTGAGTGGTAAGAAAGATTACAAGCAAAAGGATGTCATCTTGTTGGATGGTCACTATATCACTAAAGCTTACGGTGAGCACAAGAAATAAAATAAAATAAACTTTTTTTTTATTATTATTATTCTTTATATACATATCTATCTATCTATATATATAGATACATGAGATCATGATTATGATGTTATCCACGTTAATGATTTTATATTTTAAATTTTATATTTTTTTTTTTTTTTTATTATTATCTTTTTTTTATTTTACACCTTTTATCTTATTAGAGAGAAGAGTTGAAAAGAGAGCTTTTCAAATATTATACAACTCAATGAATTAAAGTCTAACAGTCAAGTTAAGTTAAGTTAAAACGCAAGAGTAGAAATGTCTTAAGATGTGTGGCGGAGATGACATTCTATATCAGAATACAGCCCTTAAATGTGGTTTTAAAAAATAAATTATACATAGCGCCCCTATATTCAAATCTACAGCCTCTGTATTATTTTTTATTTTTATTTTTTTATTTTATAAAAGGGGCTCTCAAATTTGATTCAAGGGCTGTATATTTTGGATAGGGGCTATATAACAATTTAGGGCTGTATAAGTGTTTTAATAAGATTCGGGGCTGTTTGCATTTGCGTTTGGTGTTCTCAACACGACTGTTATAGAAATCAATTATGGTCTAAAAGAAGGAAGTAAAGAAACCTGTTTATATATATATACATAAATAAATATATATATCTTTTGAGTTATTGATTGATTATATCTTGCAATATGAGTAAGATGTTCAAGAATAAACCGAATTTGAAAAATGTCACTAATGTGACAAACTCGTTGAAGACGGTTAGGGAAAGAGACTTGTCGACGGGGCTTTCCATGAGAAACTTTAAGCTTGATGATTTAACAAGATACGGAATAGCAGGTTCAATAATGGGTATGGCATATGAGCCAGTACAAAGTTTAATGGCTTTATCCACAGATAAGGGACATATTCATGTTTATGGTCAGCAAAGAGTTGAAGTTGTTTTTGAGTTGAAAACTACGTTACCAATTATTACTTTAAAATTTATTAAAGGTATATATCTTGTTGCTATTGATACTAAAAACACTATATTAATTTTTTCATTATCTTCTAAAAAATTATTGGCAAGTTATACAGCACCAGGTATGATTTCTTCAATAGAATCTGATTATTCATTAGATTATTTGTTAATAGGACTAGTGAGTGGTGTAATAGTGATTTATGATGTTGATCGATGTGCTTTAGCTCCTTTTAAAATTGATAATTTACAAAAAATAATTATACCTGAAGAAAGAACTCTGACTCCAGTTTTATCAATTAAATGGCATCCAAGAGATTTTGGGACCTTGTTAATAACATATAATTATTGTTGTGCTGTATATTCATTTACTACTGGGGAGATAAAGACAAGTTTCCGGTATGAGTTACCACCTGGCGCCCCTGGAGGTGATAATTTACCAAAAGATGATATCGATTTATATAGATATCCACCAATGGTTAATGCATTGTGGCATCCAAATGGTTTAAACGTGGTAACTATTCATGAGGATAATTCAATAGTGTTTTGGGACGCAAATGATGGTACATTATTACAAGCAAGAACTTTATTTGATACAGACGTAAATATTCCATCAACTTATCCTATTCATAATAACGGCAACTCTAAGGATGATAATAAATTTTTAACTCCTATCATTAAAGCTTCTTGGATTTGCGAAGAAAACCCAGAATATACTTCATTATTAATTTGTGGTGGAGATTCAAATGAAGAAGAAGGAATTCATACTTTTACAATGTTAGATTTTGGTGTAACTCCAAAATATTCTATAACTTCATATGAAAAAATGTCACGTTTTTATGCTGCACCTAAACAACACAAAGTTATCCCAATCCATGCAACTGCAAATATAATCGATTTCCTACCATTAGGTCAATCATCGCCTTACTTTAATGGTAATCATAACCCTTCATTCATATTGGTATTATTGGATGATGGTGATTTGAAATTCATGAATTATCCAACTGGAAACATTAATTTCAAATCAGAAATTTTCCCACCTTCCATCTCTTGGATTAATCCTAAAATTACTTGTTCCACAGCTACTCCAGTTCCAAGAGCACAATGGTTAGGTATGTTAAATAGTAAAGAAAAGGGGAAAGTACCAACATTACTAAAAGGTGGTCTACCTACAAAGAGGCCTCCAAGATCACACGATTTAAGATCAGCATTGATTACAGGCCATCAAAATGGGTATATAAGAATGAGAGACGCATCTCTAGGTGAATTAGATGACTCTTCGGTATTGGAAATTGATTTAAGTTCGGTTTTGGGTTCAAATTCTTCAAATATGGATATCACTCAAGTTTCATTTGCTGCAGAAACTGCTGAGTTATTATGTTCTTTAGCTAATGGAGATGCCTTATTATTTAAATTTGGACTCAATAAAAATTACAACCCAAGAATGAGTGATTTAAATAAGAGATTACAAGACTTATCAATAGGAAATAGCAGAAATTCAGAAGGTATATTAATTAATATTGCAGATCGAGTACCATATTATATTAGGGAAGGTTTTTTACCTGTATCCTTAATTAGAGCAAATCAAAAATCAATCACTGCTATTAAAAATAGTAACGTTGGATTTGTTTGTGTTGGTTATGAAACAGGTGAAATAATTGTTATTGATAGAAGAGGACCTGCAATTATTTTCCAGGACAATTTATCGAATATCATGTCAAAGAAAAAATCTAGTTTCTATAAAGCGACTTCCATTGAATTTTTGATTGCGGAAATCAATGAAGACGGTTATTCATCTATTGTGATGACAATAGGTACAAATATAGGTGATTTGATGTTTTTCAAGATATTGCCTTACGGTAATGGTAGATTTACTGTCAATTTTGTTGATGCTTTGGATGGCGTGAATTCAGATAGCATTAAAGAGATTATTGGACTTGATCCAATAAGTGGTAATCCAACAACAGCAAGGATGCAAGATATGCAAAAATTATCTACAGGTGTTATAATTCAAAGTCTCATAATTACAAGATCTTCCAAAGATATGAGAGTTATCAAGAGTAATAAAACTAAGTTATCTTATAAAGTATTTAATAGTGTTGTTGGTACAGGTGGTATTTCAATGATTTATAATGAACAGAAAAAGTACTCGACAGTATACTCTGTTGTCACGAATAGCAATGAAATCAAAGTATTAAGCATACCCTCATTAGCTGAATTTAACACTTTGGTATTGCCATATTCCATTAATCCACAATATTCATATCAAAGTGTCGTTTTACCATCAGGTGACGTTGTAGTAAGAATAGATCAAACAGAAGCTGGATTAGTCAATATTGCAGGCAAAGGTTTGAAACAGTCATCATTTGATAGTGATATATTATTCAATGATCAAATGGTTATTCCACAGCGTCCTACGATAAATACTTTACAATATTTTAGAGGCACAAAATTGATTACGTACGACGATTTTATAACATTGATAAGTGGTCCTAATAGACCACTAACGAAAAATCCAGAATCTAGGCTATCATATAATCTCTCACCATATAATCCTGTGAATATGCCAAGTTTAACAGGCTCAAGTCCAAGAACACCAACATTAGGTGGTGGCTTTTTTAGCAAAGGTAAAGGTAAAGATAATGATGATGATGATGAATTTAAATACGATAAACCTGTAAGGAAATATAACAGCAACATCCTTCATAGTCCTGTTACTGTCAAACATGTTATGAGGTCTATTACTAATGGTATCGAATCAATAGATGAAGGTGGTAATGATTATGCAAGTGAATTCAAAGATAACATGAATCAAAGTATGACGGACACTAGAAACAGTGTTTTAAGTTCAGTTTTTAAGGCAAAATTTGGATTTTAATAGTCTATATATTTATTTATATATATATATATAAATGCATTATATGCATTCAATATTCAAATGAAATGATCTCAATGATTAATTAACGTAATTTAATAGTAGTTTGTAATCGTGATTAGATCTTTATCTATAAATTAGGGCAACGTCAAATTTTTTATTATGATTTTTTTTTTTTTTTTTTTAACTCATATTAAAATTTTTTTTAATTAATATTGCTTTCAAAAATTGCAATGATTACCGGGTTGGAAGAGACTCAAGTTCCACTTGTGGGAAGATATCATTCTTCAATGGAGCCGGATATACCGTCAGATGAACAAGATACAAGAAATGGTACATTTTCTCCTCCTAGGAAAAGAAGTAAAAATGGATGTTTAACATGCAAGATTCGTAAGAAAAGATGTGATGAAATAAGGCCAACTTGTGGAGATTGTACTCGTTTAAAGAAGCCATGTGAGTGGCTAGATCCAAATATGCCAGAAGATGAAGCCAGACAATTGAAATTGAAAATGGAGAAATTAGAACTGGAAAATAAGACCAGGAAGAGGAGAAAGATGGTTAAAACATTAGAGACAAAAGATGATAATATGATAAACGATAATGAACAGATGGACCTGCTAGAAAAACTTGTTTTCCGTCCATTTACGTTTCCTGAATCTGTATCAGAACAGTTTTCTCCGTTAACTGATGATGGCGATGCTTTGCCATTAGATTCTGATAGTTTACCTAATAACAGCAATATTAATGAGAATTATTCATTTCCTAAAGTTGAACCCACCTTAGGACGACAACCGTTACAATCTTTACTGCTTGATTTGAAACTGAATTTAGGAACTTTTTCGCCCTTGAGCTGTCAATCTCCATTTTCAGGTTTACTGTTTTTAAAAAAAATAGAGGATGTACGAGATGATAAGATACAAGAGTTGAATAATGACAATAACAATGAAGCAGCAAAAGAAGAATATATGAATAACTTATTTGAAGGAAATTTATCTCCTACATTACCGCAGACACCTTCTTTTTTAAAATTAACGAATTTAAGATACTTGGATGGAACTGGTTTGCAATTGTATCAATATTATAGAGATAAATTGGCTCGTATAATATCTGTTGTTCCTGAAGAAGAAAATTTATATCTCAAGATTTTTTTACCAATGGCTGAACAAGATTTAGGGATATTATATGGAATTATAGCTTGGTCCGGTTTCCACGTTGGTAATGAATTTTATGAAAATCAAGGATTACATTTCATTAAGAAAGCTTTAAATCATATAAATGAAAATCCTATTGATGTTGGTGGTAATAATAATGTCACACGGGAATTATTTGATTCAAGATTAGCAACTTATTTGATACTATGCAGCGCAGAGATATGTAGTGGTGATGTTAAGAAATGGTCTTATTATCTATCCTGTGGTGCCAAGATGATTTCTTCACAGGGAATAAACAGTTTTAATTCTTCAAAACATAGACACTGGTTAGTAACAAATTTTGCATATCATGATATTCTTACCTCATCCATAAATGAAAGAGGAATGCATTTTGATATAAGAGATTATGAACAAATAATAAATTTGAATACATTTGGACTAGATCCATTACATGGGATTTCAAAGCCTTTATTCCATATTATTGGAGAGATAAACAATTTAGCCATGGAATCTAAAAGTCTGTTAATTGGTGAATTAGGTGATGATCTTTCCGTTAACCTATCTAAAATTGTTGCACTGGCAAGTATTTTAGAACGGAAAATTGATTCATCAAAACCATCACCACATGATTTAACATCTTTTACAAAAATGAAATATATCGAGTTACAACTCACCTTATTTGAAACTTTCCAATTAACTTGCAAATTACACTTACGTCATTCTGTTCTTCGACAAAATCCAAACTCTTTAGAAATTCGTTTATTGGTTAGAGAATTAATGAAAAGACTTGATGTGGTATTGGATACTTCTGTGGAAGGTTGTCTTTGTTTCCCCTTATTTATTGCTGGAATGAACTGTCCTACAGAAAGTGATCGACAATTATTATTAGGTAAATTTAAAGAATTTAACAAAAGATATAGATATGGTAACGTTGAAAGGGCTGGAATTGTTATGGAACAAGTTTGGATGATTGACCCTACAGGAGATAAGTGTGTGGATTGGTATGAGGTTGTGAAAAAATTAAACTGGGACCTCAGTTTTGCATAAATGAAAAATAAATAAGATTCATATATATATATATATATTTATATATATATATATAATGCAATGCCTATAAACAGGGTGAAAAAAAACAAAAAAAGAGCTAGCTGGTTATAAACTAAAATAAAATAAAATAAAGTAAACTAATGCTGTTGATACAAATAAATAAATAAGTAGCCAATTATATGGTGGTCTATTTGGTATTATTTTGTTTCCCATAACAGAGTCTTTTGATGTTTAAACCTATCCATTACAAAACTTAAACCTTTTCTAGATTTTTTCAAATTTTCATCAAACTTACTATGAGACCATGATTCAATTCTATCTTTAATACCAAAACCTCTAAAACCAGAAGAGAATTTAACATATGTCTCTGATCTCGTTACATTTTCTAATTCACTATAATTAAAAGTCGTGTACTCTTCGATTCTTATAATACCTGTATGATCAAGGTTTCTAGTATATGTCTTCATCTCTTTTAATATTGGATTCACTATTGTTTGTTCTATAATCCAAGTTTGATTAACTTTCCCCAAGAAAGGCTTACACCATTTAGGTAACCTTCCAGTTTTCAGTATTAATTTTGTTTGATGTAAATTTCCTTCAGAATCTATTTTAATTTTTATTAAATCAGTAGAAAGTACATGAGAAGCAAATGGATTCGGATACCTATTGAAATAAGCTAATGAAACTGTTTGAAAATCATAATTAAATTCATGAGAATTCTTATACCAAAGAACCATATCTATTGTACTGCCTTTTAAAAAAAAAAAAACTTGTTGTATTCAAACTAATTAAATATGAATGTAAATGTATTTAGGTACTTATTATCAACTGAAAATTTTTTATATTATATATATAATAAAAATTGAAAAATGCAAATTATTACGACCTTTTTATAATATTAACCTTTTCTTATTTTTTTTCAATTATAATTATAATTATACAGACACAAGATAGCAACCTTGAAACTTTTAAAAAAAAATTTAGTTTGATGACTAAACCAAATATTATATATATAGTATTACAAACCCAAGTTAATTAGTTAGTTAGTTACAGTCACCCACACAATTTTTTTTTTTTTTTGCTTTCTTTTTTTCTTTTTTTCTTTGGCTTCTTTGATTTCACTCCACTTTTATAGGTTGCGTGTGATAACCAAAGACGGCCAGAGACAGCCAGAGACAGCCAAAGAATGCCTGGAAGTAAAAGAGCCAAAGAGCCGGACAGTTAGCCGGACAGTTAGCCGGAGAGAGAGCCGAAAACAGAGCTGAAAAGAATTCCTGAAACCGGGAATACTTCTTGAGAGAGAAGTCGTTCTCTCTATATCAAAAAAAGTTAAAAAGTTTAATTAAAAGAAAAGAAAAAAACAAAAAGCCCTACAACGCTCCAAAACGCTCTAAAACGCCCCTAACAAATTTAGATAATTAGAGAGTCGTGTAGTTATTTTTCAATTGTCCATTTGGGGAAACTGCGGTGAAGTTGAAGTTTTTGGCTCTTGGCTAACTGTGTGAAATGTAGGAATGTAGGAATGTACAAAAAAAAAAAATTTTAAAAAACATGTACAGAAATTTTCAGTATCCGAGACATAGTGTGCCATACATTTTGTGTGTGAAAATTCTGTGCGAGCTCGGATTTATCGAGCAACGCGAGTTTTAAAAAACGGGTTGCATAAAGAGATTAACTATAAAAACATGTTTATTATACAATAATATGAAACGTATAAAAAGAGACTTGATTTTCTTTTAAAAGTTTTGTAGATTTATAAAAGAAAAAGATTGTTTAAACTGTTTTTAACTTTTTGTTTTGTTTTTTGTGGAAAAGGTGAAAAGTAAAAGGAAAAGGAAAAATGACTACAAAATTCACTCAACAGGAGATTTTACCTTTAAAGACCGATGTAGGTGCTTTGGGGAATAGGATTAATTTGGAAACTAGGGCCAACCATAATAAAGTAGATAAGATGATGACTTTAAAATTTGCTCTTGCGATTAGAGATAGAAAGATTTATAGACAAGGTATTCAAATGTATTATCATATTTTTAAAGCTATTGAATTTTCATTAGATAGAGAATTTGCAAGACTGGATTCTAAATGGGCACCACTTTTAAAAGAAATATGGAAACCTGCTATTGCAAGAAAAGATCGTCTTTTCCAAGATTTATTATTTTATTATGGAGAAGATGAATCAAAATTTTCTAATCCTATTTTACAACAACAAATTGATTTTGTATCACATATTAAAAAAATTACTGATACAAAACCATATTTATTATTAGCTTATATGCATGTTATGTATTTAGCATTATTTGCTGGTGGTAGATTATTTAGATCAAAATTAGCTCATGCAACAGGATTATTCCCAAAAGTTCCAGGAAAGACAATGGAAGAAGTTTCATTACAAGGAACAAATTTTTTCAGATTTGAAGTTGAAGATGAAGATGCTTTAAGAATACTGTATAAGAGAGATTATGAATTAAATACTAGAAATAATTTAACTGAAGCACAAAAATTAGAAATTATTGAAGAAGCAAAATATATTTTTGATAAAAATGCTGATTGTGTAAAAGAAATTGAAAGTCATAACTTGAAAAGATTAAGATCAAAAGTTTCTTATAAAGTTGCTGTTTATGGTTATTATTCAATATTAATCTTGTCGATTTTAGTTTTATGTTACTACGCTAGACGTATTATATTAAATTTTTAAGTATAGTTTTTTAAATCAAAAATTAGGTGAAATTGGTTGAAATTTGCATAACTTTTATTATATTCGAAAATAAAAAGATAAAAAGATAAAAAAAAAAAAAAAAAAAATTATGTACAAAATTAGAATTAAAAATTACAAGATAATTAATAAATTCATTAAATTAAAATTTATGATCATTTTCTATTTCTTTAATTTAATCTTTAAAGATCTTTGTGCCTTTCTTCTCTTTCTTAACTTGTGTTTTTTCATCTTAAGCTTTCTCTTTCTCTTAACTGAATCTAATTTCATTTCTTCAACCTTATTTGCATCTTCAATTTTCTTATTATTATTAATATTAAGTAAATTTCCTTCAAAATTGGTTATATTTTTAATTAGTGATGATGGAGAGTATAAAAATTGAAACGACTCATGTTGCTTCTGCTGCTGCCGCTGTTGCTGCTGTACTTGCAAAGACGATATTCTAAACGGCGCGTTGGGTGTTGTTCTACCAGCTGATAAAATTATACGTGATGTTGAACTCGATTCAAATGAAGTTAACGAAGAAGCAAATCGTCTCTGTGAACCTAATAACAATCTATTTCTCAATGCAAACATTTTTTTTTTTATTTTTTATTTATTTATTTATTTATTTATTTTATTTTCTTTTTCTTTTTCTTTCTTAAATCAATCTCTTCTACTATAGATGAGAAACTTGAAACATAACAATACCTAATGTTTCCCTTTAATTAATTCTTTATTAAACTATAACTTTGATAATAATAACTTCAAAAAGGTTTAATATCTCTCTCGTCGAAAACTTTTTCACACAGTACAATTTGTGTTGATATTTTGTGCACTACTTTTTCATTTTTTGGAAACTTACTTTCAAAGCTAAAAAGAAAGCTAGAGTAATCAATTGCTAATTATTCAAAATTATATATCTAAGTTCTATCTATATAAAGCCTATTTTGTTTTGAAAAGTTTTTTTCTTTTTCTTTTTCTTTTTCTTTTTTTTAAATAGCGTGGTAAAACAAAGTAAATTCTTTTTTAACTTTTTCCCATGTTAAAGGATCGAAGAAAATGTATACACCTCTTTCTGCCAGATTTGATTGAGGAATTGGTTCAACGTTTGAGTCTTTTGTTAACCATAATTGTAATTCTTTATGGAATCTCCAGTTTCTTGAAATTAATTCTTTGGAGGCCAATTCTTGGAACTTATGTTTTGATTTGGTATAAAAAATAAAGAAAAGAGTCTCATCAGATAATGTTTGAAATTTTGTTTCCATATTAGTTTCTTGAACATTAATATCTTGGAAAAATTGAGGTAGTTCAAAATAAGGTTCTACCTCACTTCTTGTAATTTCAGACCATGGACTTTCAAAAATATGTGATAATTTAATATTAGAAGACAGAAGTGAAATATCTAGTCCTAAAAAATTTAAATCAGTTCCAATTGCAGTTTTAATATGTTTAGAGTTGCTATCCATTTTGATTAAGCTTGAAAGACCTTTTAAACCAAATTTATCCATCTCAGGTACATTATCCTCGTCATTTTCAGTGGTCATTTCCCCAGCATCACTAACCGTCCCTGTAATTCCTTCTTTTTCTTTTTCTTCTTCTTCTTCTTTGCCTTTTAAATCCCCAAGCAGCAGGTGTTGCAGAGGTTTGAAATTAGATCCAGAACCAATCATTTGAAAGCTACTATTATTACTGCTATTATTAGTTGTGATTTGTTTACCAATATGTGGGAACGAAGGTGTATTTGACCTTGATTGAGTTAAACCTGGAGGTAAAATATGTGGAGAATTATTCACCGAAGATGATACATTATTGACATTAACATTAGCATTAGCATTAGCATTAGTATTAGCATTAGCATTAGTATTATTGTTCGAGTTTGAAAGTCCTAATACAGGGAACAGATCATTATTATCAAAACTACTATTGGCAGTATTGCTTGTTGCACCATTATTATTGTTACCTATAGCCCTTCTCGCAAGGTCGAAATCAGAATTCCCCCAATTAGCTATTCAATACGTTAGTATAAAACAAACTTCAAAATAAAACGAAAACTAATTCAAAAAAAAAACCTCCCATCACCCATCAAAAAAAAACTGAAAAACTGTAAAAAATAGTAATCATATATGAAAACTTCAAAACATACCCATCTTAGACTCTACTGACATGAACTATTTAAATCTCTTTGAATTTAGTTATCGGTTTATGTTTCCTTCTTTCTACTGTTCATTTTAAAATTTAACTATTAAAAAAATTGGCTCTTTCAAGACGACCAAAATTTTTCACTTCAAAATTTGGTTTTATAAAAACTTTTCACCATCTGATTTAGAAGTTGATAGTCAAAGTTTATATCCACTGGGAGTTCATTCATTTGGCTATGACTATGAGTGATAGAAGGTTATTACCGAATATTTTGATTACTGGTACGCCAGGGTGCGGGAAGACTGCACATGCTCGAAATCTTGTTGATAAAATACCCGAGTTGAAACATTTTCAAATAAGTGATATAGCTAAGAGTAGAAACGCTATAGTTGGGTATGATGAGGCCCGTGATACGTCTGTTGTAGACGAAGATAAGTTATTGGATTCGATTGAGGCTGATCTTGAGGCCGGTGGGGTTGTTATTGATTGGCATTGTTGTGATATTTTTCCAGAAAGGTTAATTGATTTGGTTATAGTTTTAAGATGTGATAACGGTATATTATTCGATAGGTTAAAAGAGAGAAAGTATAAGCAGAGTAAGATTGATGAGAATTTAGATGTTGAAATCATGGATGTTATTGCTCAAGAAGCTAAGGAGAGTTATGTTCCTGAAATTGTTATCGAATTACAAAGTGAGCAGATTGAAAATATGAATGAAAATGTAGAAAGAATAGTTACATGGTTTGAAAATTGGAAAAAAGACCACAAGGATGGAGTCTCTAATTTATTAGGTAATAATGAAAGCGAAATCGAAACTGAAACTGAAAGTGAAAATGATGAAAGCGAAAATGATGAAAGTACATAATAAGTATATAAAATTATTCCATTAATTTGATAATAAATAATCCCTAAGCTTATCCAAGGCTTTAAATCTATGGCTGATTTTATTCTTAACTTCTTTATCCATTTCCGCATAAGTTTCCTTATAACCTATCGGCTCAAAGACAGCATCCCACCCAAATCCAGTGTGACCTCTAGGAGGAACTATATTACCTTTAGTCTTACCTTGAAATAACAAGACAGGTTCCCCTGGACCCGCACAATAACCAAACGTACATATAGCATGAGCAGATTTATCCTCATAACAATAAAGTAAATTGTTCAAACCTTGTAATCCAACACCATTGACAAACCATTTAATATAAGGACCAGGTAAATCATTAAACAGAGTGAAAGCTAAACTGGTATCTTCCACCAAGACAGGACCACCAAGAATCTCAGCAGCTTTCTTGGCCTTACATATAGTAACCTCATCAATTGTTCCTTGAACTTCTTCTAAATCCACTGAAATATTAGAAATTTCATAATTTCCAACCTTATATAACCCATCAGATGGAGGTACAACCCCATTGGATAAGATAGCAACCACTTCTTTCAACTTATTGGAGTTCCCAGTAACAAAAGTTAACTTCTTTAAATCAGACATGACTTCTAGCTCTATTCAGTTATTGCTGATCACTTCAAATTCTATTCACAATCCCGGTATTAATGCTTTATGTCTCATTAAATAATAATGGTAGTGCGTTTGCAGAACCTAGTTTCCACACAACGGTATAAAAAATTTTCAACACTTTCAGTTCTTTTCTTTATACTTTCTTTCTTTTTTTTTCCTTTTCTTCAATACATATTTTCACTTCCGGTATTACCAGCTTTACAAGTTTATTGCCTCTATCTTGACTCAAGCACAAATGGCTGGAAGGATAATAAAAATTACTTTAATGTCCCATGTTAAATCTGTTTTCTGGCAAGAAGAAGATTCGTTTGCAAAAAAGTGTCTTTCTTTTTAATCTTGATTACAGTTCGCTTGTGGGTTACAAAAAAAAAAATACAAAAAATAACTGATATGAATCTTAAGAATCTATTTCTTTTTTTAGCTATTGACTATTTGCTATTTGCTCCACCTTCTAGACATCCTATCTATATATCTAAACTTTTCAAACTTTTCATCTCGTTATTGTTGAAACCATCAATTTTTGTATGGTTAAATTGAGAGGTCGTGTATATGCGACTGAAATGGTTCTAGTAGTAAAAATTAAAAAGAGAAAAATTTTTCCCTTAGGGTAAATCCATCTATCTCTAGGGTAGTTATCATAATTATTGGTCTATAGTTTTCTAGTAGGTGGTGATTGGTGATATAATCTAGTAGTTGTGTTGAAAATGTCTCCTCTGGAATCGGTTTTAAAGAAATCTATTAGTTCGAAGTATACAAATCCATTAGCACCGAAAGAACTTACTCAAGGTTCTAGAACGAATGGTAAAGATTTTAAAATTTCAAAAGATGCTTTTAGAGTTAAAAGTATTGGAGTTAAATCTCCATATGCTAAAAGAGAAGAGAAAAGACTTCTGGATAAAGCTGTGAGAGATAAATTAAAAGAATTGAAAGAAGAAAAGAAAAATGAGACAAAAACTAGGATTGAAAATTTGAAGAAACGTAGAGAAATAAAAGAAGAAAAAGAAAGATATGAGAAATTGGCTCTGAAAATGCACGCAAAGAAAATTGAAAGAATGAAAAGAAAAGAGAAAAGAAATAAAATGTTGAAAGAGAGAAAATCTGGTAATAAATAAATTCAAAATAATGGGTTTGAATAAAAAAAAAAATTTTTTCTCTTTATTTTTTAGTACTTTGTTATTTGGTTTGTTTTGTGAATTAAGGCTAAGGCGAAGGCGTATATTGGTTTGTCTGTTTTATTGTTTTTTTTTTCTTTTTCTTTTTTTTTTTTTTTGGCTTTTCATATCAATCTGTTCAATCAACGCAATATAAGTAGTTTCTGATCAAACATTTCAAATGTGTTTTGATCGATTGTCGATTGATATCTTTTTCTTTTCTTTTTGTTGCATCTTCCGAGGCTTATACATAGAACTTCATTAATGGATAATCATTGTCATATCAGTAGAAATAAATAAGTAGTTGTGATTTGTATTCTTTCACCTTTTTGATATTCTGTGCATAGAGATGTTATGCGAAATGGAGATGATGAAAAATATTTCCTCTTTAGGAAATATGTTCTTTACCCCAGATCAACCTCAAGAAGTCATATATATATTGTTTCTCTCCTGGATTATTCTCATCAGGATGTTGCTGTTTATGATTCTGGAAAGTATCATTGTCCAATTTTTCGGAAATAAGTGGTTTTAGTTATAGAGTCGTAGCTCAATTAATCAGAAGACGCAATGAATTTCAATGGGGAAAAAATATGTTCAAAGTTGGATTATCCTACCCACTTTCCCACCTTCTCATGAGTTATAAAGTAGTTTCTAACTTACTATATTTAACAGTATTTACTTCTCATGAACAAGTCTTCAATAAACTTAATTAATCTTTTTTCAAGTTTGATCATTTCAGTGTTTTTTTGTGAACAATGCAGTTATCGCATAGATTGAATTCACAAAGTGAATTCATTAGGTAAGATCAAGAGTTGATATCCTTTATTGATTTTATCATCATCTTACTTGAAATATAAGCAGAATTATGTAAACCTTTACACTTCTATTAAAGTGGAAACCCCATTAATTATTGTTCAGTAACAGGTCAAAGAGAAATTCCCGTTACTAGTTTTATCACCAACTGAAAAAGCCACAGCTAAATATTTATTTTCAATTGATGGTTAGAGAATTAGCAAATTGAATATCACAATTAATATTTACTTTAGAGTAGTATAGCGTCTTTGCGACTTTGATAATGGATAATAATCAATGAATAGTGAGATATTATGAACTTTATTTTGTTTTTATCCGGTCAAAAACCAGATTTGATTATTATACAATTTATTTAAATTGATGGATAGATACTCTCCAACTAACTACAAGCATATCCAAATAGGTTTTGAAATTAATATTTGATTAATAACTAAATATACGTATGTTTATTTTAATTTAACTCTTTTTCTTGAGTAGCTGAATCAACAGCAGCTGTATCAACAGTAGCGGATTCAATAACTTTAACTTTTTCGATTTGAACAATATCTTGGATAGTTTCATCACTATCAGCTAAATCTTTCTCTATCTCGGTATGATTAGTGATATCTCTAAAGATTAAAGGTGCAGCAATTAATAAACTTGCACCTAATAAAGCCCATGAACTTGCAAATATGTTTATATATGGTTTTTCCATAGCATCAATTCTCCAAATTATAGCAGCACCTGCTGATTGAATACCTTTATAAAATCCGTTATAAACTGTTAATTTTCTGGCATTGTTGGATAAACTTCCCATGACCCAATATAAGTACGATTGCCACACTGCATCGAAAGCACCGTACAACATGAATAAGAAACATGGCCCTCCATAACTCTTATCGGTAAAGTCAATAATCATATCCAGCGCCGTGGCTCTGGTGAATTTTAACTGGAAAGCTAAACCACCTCCCCAAATTACAAACGTTAAAACTGTTATTATACACCATCCAATCTTTGCTCTTGTCTTTCTTTGCAATTTGGAATAATCTAATATAAGTGTTATGAACATTGATCCAAACATTTGCATAAACCAGTATAATAATGAATTTAATGACCTTGTTCTAACATTAAATCTTCCTGCATTGAAATCACTTTGTTGATATGTATTGTACCAATTTGATGCAAAAAACATTGGGAACAACATGATAATTTTTGGCTCAGTTCTCAACACCTTATATAATTCATAAAATTCAGTCTTTATTGAAGGGTTCTTTTGATAAATAACTCTTGTTCCGTCAGCTTTCCATACTTTACCAATCGGAAGCAAACACAGACCTAAACATGATCCAAAAATCATTAATACCAAGAACGCAATATAAGTACCGTCGTTGACAGAACTTCCTTTGTTATTAATATTATCTGCCAAGGGAATAATTGATCCAATAACTGCACCCAAGTTGAAAATAACCCAAAATGTCATTATACCTCTACCTTTGGCATTTTCTGCAGGGTAGGACATAATAATCTGAGCTTGAGCAGACCATAACATAGCAGCACAAACACCCAATATAGCACCAGCAAATATAACAAATCCTTGATTTGCAGTATGGTAATAGCACAAAAGACTTGCAGAATAAAGTGCATAACCTAAACCACCAAAGGCCAAACATGCTCTAGCACCAATTGTATTACATATAACACCTGAAAAAAACCCAAATGTTGCAAAAGTTGAATACAACGCAACATTAGCATTATCAGCCAAAGACACATCCGACAAACCTGCACCACCAATACCTGATAACGCATTGTACATACCTGGAGTTAAGAAACATACAAAACTCACCATAAGAATTTGTGATATTGCATCAGAGTATCGTGGTAAAATACCAGGTAATAGACTCTTGTCGTACCATTTATTGGTATATTCTGGCTCAATACCACCATGTAAAACTTGCTCATCAACATAAGTAGTAACTTCATTGTCCTTTATCAAAACATCATGTTGCTTATCTGTAGACTCCACAGCTGGAGCCCGATCACTATCTTCGCTTGCCATTTTTCCTCTACTTCTTTGCTTTCCTTTCTTTCCTTCAAGAAACACTAACCATAAACCAGAAAATCCAAAACAATTTTAAACCCGGATTTACCCCTATTTATACTAAGCAACATCTAATCAACTTTACCGCGAGTCCAACTAAAAAACTCAACATTTGCATTGAAAAACGGAATTTTATGACCGCACAGAGATAATAAAAAGACTATGCGTACGGCTCAAAGATTGGCAGTTATCGCTATTTTGGAAAATGTAACCTTTGATAACTATAATGCAACACTAAACAGTAACGCTTGATCTAGGTGGTCTTCGACTAACTATTAGGTACAATTGATGCTTTACATATCTATCGCCTTTTCTGACTAAGTCATAAAGATCTCCAGATTATATTCATTGTGTTAGTCTTTAATAGCGATTTTTCAGAAGCCCTGAGAAGATTGGTACTAAAGATTGTTCGCTATTGTTTTACTTTGCAGATACTGACTGTTACAAGTCTTTTTTCGTACCATCCTCAGACTAATCTATACATCCTCAGCTCCTTAATGGAAAGAAAGATTATGTTACAGCTGTTAATGGGATATTTGATTACACTGTGAAATTTTTTTTTTACAAGCTTTTGTCTCCTTATTATTGCACTTTTTCAAAATCTTTATTTCTGTTGGTCAAACCACCTATTTTCTGGTTGTTGACGGAGAGGCACTATTTAGAGTTGAATCTTAAACGATTGGTTAGCATACAAATATGGCCTTATAGGAGAAAAGTAATTAGATATGATTAATTGTAGATAAGTGTACAGTAAAATAAATAAAGCTATGTATATTATTTTATTCCGATAACTTATCTTCCTAAAAGTTGGGCGGTGTTACATTTTTTGTCCCCGATGTAACATTGACTTTAAAGGTACTAAACAAATAATACTGATGGTCGCAATACTATTTTTTTTTTTTTAATGCTCATATCACAATAATTATTCTTGTTGTTATTCTCTTTTCCTTCTTATAATATCTTTCATTTCTATAAGGTGATTTATCTCTGAACTTGCTAGATAATTTTGTTGTTTTTGTTTAGCAGAAGATTGCATTATGAAATTACAAATTTATGAAAATAAAGAGGTTGCTTCAAAGCAAGTTGCTTTATACGTTGTTTCCAAGATAAATGAATTCGGGCCAACTCCTTCAAGACCTTTTGTAATGGGGTTACCTACTGGTTCATCTCCGGAAGGTATTTATCAAAATTTGATTGAATTGTACAATGCTAAAAAAGTGAGCTTTGAAAATGTTGTTACCTTCAATATGGACGAATATCTTGGGTTACCTCCATCGGATCCTCAATCATATCACTATTTCATGTACTCGAAATTTTTCAATCATATCAATATAAAGCCAGAAAATGTTAATATTTTGAATGGGTTGACCGATGATGTGGAACTGGAATGTAGCAATTATGAAGCCAAGATCAAGAGTTATGGAGAAATTCAATTATTCTTGGGGGGTTTAGGTCCTGAAGGTCATATTGCATTTAATGAAAGAGGTTCTTCAAGAGATTCAAAGACTAGAAAAGTACAGCTAGTCGAGTCCACGATAATAGCAAATTCTCGTTTTTGGAATAACGATACATCGAAAGTTCCAAAATATGCTCTTAGTGTTGGTATATCAACAGTATTAGATAACTCAAAAGAAGTTATAATTGTTGTCTTTGGGTCAAATAAACATAATGCTT
Organism: Pachysolen tannophilus NRRL Y-2460; assembly: GCA_001661245.1. Taxonomy (NCBI): domain Eukaryota; kingdom Fungi; phylum Ascomycota; class Pichiomycetes; order Alaninales; family Pachysolenaceae; genus Pachysolen; species Pachysolen tannophilus. The sequence continues at coordinate 157,023 of KV454011.1, forward strand.
TGAAAGAAACTATTGAAGGAGAAATTACTTCAAGATATCCATGTACTTATTTACAGGAACACAAAAATTGCATTGTTGTTACAGATTATAGTGCGGTAAATGAAGATGGAAACTTGATTAAAAAAGCTGAAAAGAATAATTTATTATAATTTAAATATTACGAAAATGTATAACTATCGGAATTGTCACTAATTTTTTTCCCCAACTTGTAGACTTGTTTGACAAACCCATCTTTATCTAAAATAGTCAAATCAGCATCACATCCAAGGTTTAAAAAACCTTTCTTATCTTGAACAGATGTAGCCACTGCCGGATGATTCGTCACAAACTGAACTGCTTCCAGAAGATCTAGTTGACACCACTGCATAATATTTCTCAAACATTGCAGTAAGGTGGTTGCTGAGCCGGCAATTGTCTCGGTTCCTTTTAAGAAAAGATGATTACCTTCTTTAACTATATATTGATTATTGCTTCCCCAAAGGTAAGACCCATTTTCCAGCCCAATTAAATACATGGCATCTGTAACCAATATAAGTTTCTCAGAGCATATCTTGTAAGCTGATCTAACTGTAGCAGGGTGAACATGTACACCATCTGCAATTAGCCCAAAGTACGGAAGCTTGTTCTCCCTAGCTAGTTCAGGCGATGAGATTAACCCAATGATACCAGGTTTCCTTTGGTGAACTTGTGTCATTGCATTGTAAAGATGTGTAAGCATTGTAGCGCCTTGCCTAACTGCTTTTAACCCTGTCTCGTAATCTGCATTTGTATGTCCAATTGCGAAAACTATCTTATGGTCTTTAACTATATTTGAAATAGCAGAGGATACACCTCCAATCTCCGGTGCAGCAGTTATTATCCTGATATTTTTTGATAAACCATCAGCATTATATAGCTTAGCCAAATCTTTCATCTCATTTCTAGCCTCTGTCAAAGCACCAATAGGATGGCACCCTTTCTTGGCGGTAGAAATAAATGGTCCTTCACAATGTACTCCAAGAGAATCCGTCATGTCGCAATTTCTGCTTGGTTTCAAGATAGGTAAAGCCACCTTATAAGTATCACTATAGCTGGACGGCAAAGTTGGACAAATACTTGTCACTCCAGTTTGAATTAAACTTTTCATTGCCAAATGATAGTTTTCCAAGTAAATTTCTGGTGGGTCTTTAGAACAAAAATCAAACCCAAAACATCCATTGATCTGAATATCTATAAAGCCTGGTGCAACTATTAGCCCCTCCAAATCAATTACTTCATCAATCACCGATTCATCATTTGGCTTTTGTATAATAACACCATTAGTTTGATCAACATACAAATCTTCACCAGGATATAGTCTACCCTTATCACATAGAATACAATTGGTAAATTTAACAATAACAATCTTCAACATTCTCCGTTTACAGCAAAATTAAAACTGCTAAACAATACTTTAAATTTTATCAGACATCCCCATATATTTATATAAGGATGGCCCACACAATTCCATTTCCATTTGGGTCAGACAATCTCGTGCTCTCACATATCATGATAAAATATTACCTGTGCTTTTGAAATGTGATGAATGCTGCAACGTGAATTCACCCCAGTAAAGATCAATACAAGATAAAACTAATCAAGACTGATCTATGCCATCAAGAGAAATGAATAATACCTCTCTACCAATAATACCGCTTCTTCCTTCGGTATTATTGGGGTATTAATGGTATTATTGGCCGACTGATAAGGAACCTCAAAAAATTGGTTGGTAGTGTATGATTATCTTTAGCCTATTTACCTGATAACTAAATGATGTAGATTGTTATTTGGAGCAATTTGATTAAAGCTAACTATCTATTCAGATTGTGGATAGTTAGAATAATAGCAGCTGAGTTATCATGAGTGGTAATATGAGTGGGATAAGGAAGAAGGTTGGACAGTTATTGATGGCCGGTTTTGAAGGAACCACAGTCACTAATAATATTCGAAATTTAATCGAGGAGTATCATATATCAACAATTATATTGAGTAGTAAGAATTTTGTAAATGCTCAGCAGGTGAAGAAATTAATATGTGATTTACAGAAAATAGCTAAAGATTCAGGTCATAAGTATCCGTTGATGTTTGCCATAGATCAAGAAGGTGGTATGATTAGCAGTTTATTTGATGAAAATTATATAACACAGTTTCCAGGAGCGATGGGATTAGCAGCAACAGGATCACTGACTCTAGTCCATGATGTGTGTAAGGCAATGGCATTGGAGTTGAAATCTTTAGGGTTTTCTATCAATTTGGGGCCAGTATTGGACACTGTGACCAAATTTTCTCACCAGTTGATTGGTGTTAGATCATTTGGAAGTACCAACGAAGAAGTTATCAAATACGGGAAGGCTGCAGCTCAAGGTTTCAGAGATGGTGGATTATTTACATTTGGAAAGCATTTCCCAGGATTGAACAATGCAGAAGTTTCTTCAGTTTTGGAATTACCGATATTAACTGAAACTTTGGAGCAGGTTGAAAAATCCAATGTTGTCACTTTTAAGGCATTAATTGATTGCGGTTTGATGGATGGAATAAGTGCTGCAGGTGCTGCAGTCCCCAATATTTCACCAAATGAGGTTCATTCATGCTTAAGTCCCATATTAATTACTGATTTATTGAGAAATAAGCTAAAATTCGATGGTGTTATTCATAGCGAGTGCCTCGAGATGGAAGCACTATTCTGTAATATAGGATTTAGACAAGGTGTTATAATGGCAGTTTTTGCGGGGTGTGATTTAGTGCTAGTCTGTCATGATTATAATTTACAAAAAGAAGCGATTCATGCATTGTCCCAAGCTGTGGAGGATGGTATATTAGACGAAAAACAGGTTATTGATGAATCTATAAGAAGGATTGAAGTCTTGCAAAAAAGGTTACCAAGTTTTGATGATTTTTTTAACTTGGAGGATTTAGATGATAAAATTAAGCTGGAACACCAAGAATTATCACAATTGGCTTATCAAAAGTCAATTACATTGGTCAGAGATTATAATAACTGTTTACCCATTACAAAATTCGTCAATGACGATTTACCACTGGAAGAAAACTTGATTTTATTGTTAACGCCTGTTTTACAACCTTTGTACTCCAAAAACAGTTGTAACCCTAAAAACAATAAACCGAATAATAAAATATTCCCCGGTGAAGAGGTTTTCCAAGAATTTGGAAAGATGTTAGCCAATTGCAGCGCTAATACGAAGAATGAGAGAGGAAAGAATTTTAAAGTTCTTCACACAAGTTATACTGCAAATGGTTTGACTAATTTACATGAGCAATTGATTGAGAAGGCAAAAGTTGTGTTATTAATAACTTCAGAGACGTCAAGAAATATTCATCAAATCGGTATAACAAAACATATCTCAATATTATGTGGTGGTAGTAATCATAAATTACCTTCAAAGAAACCGTTAATAATTATAGCTGTTTCCTCACCTTATGATTTTTTCTATAATAACAATATAGGCTCCGCATACCTATGTACGTATGATTATACTGATAATGGCTTGGACAATTTGGCCAAAGTGTTGTTTGGGAAATACAGGCCAACTGGCGTGATACCTGGAGAAGCTAATAGTAGCAATAAGCGTAAGATCGAGGCAGAAGCTCAAAGTTTCAAGAAAAGCAAGAACGATTTCTCACAAAGAAGATGGTTAGTTGACGAATTCAATTTGAAAAGGGACTGGAAGAATTTGATAAATTTGCTGAGTAACCATATAGATTTCAGTGATAAAGAAGAAGAAGAATTTTCACAATTGAATTCGGTGAATTTACAGTACAACAAAGATTCATCATCCGAAAGATATCAATTTTTTGAAAGTGCTAAAAATAAGAAAACTTTTAGAAAGTTTTCAAACAAAATTTATCATCTATTAAATGATAATGCAGATACCCAAAAGCACTTTGTTGTGAGAAACTCAAGTTTGAATGTTTTGTACGGTTTTATATTAACATGGTACAACGGACATTTAAAAACTGGTAGTATTTTATATATCTTGGTTGATAAGGCAAAGAGAAATCAATCAATAGGAGAGAGTTTGCATTCTAAAGCAATTAAGTATTTGATCAACGAGAAACATTGTGAAAGAATCACTCTTGGATGTCTGTTCCCACTTATAGGCTTCCCCAACTTGAGCAACATTTGGTCAATGTCATCAGGTAAAGATGATGATGAGATTGAAGATATTTTAAATTCTAATGAGGTTTATCTTTTCTTCAAAAGAAAGACCGCTTGGAACCTCAAAATGTTGCTAGCCAACAAATTCGAAGAACATTCAAGCAAAAGCTTGAATTATATTTTAAAGATAAATGGTTTGAATAGTTGGTCAGTTTCTGAAAAACTTGTCCGTCAACTACAAGTTGTTGGTATAATGTTTGATCTATGCTCGAATTTTGATGAAGCATTAAAATTGATCGTAAAACATTACAGTAAGAATCCAATGCTATATCCTTTATACAAAGAAGTCATCAATGATATTAAGAACCCAAACAAAAAAGATGACGCTAAGATAATTGTCGCGTTGGAACCTAGCAACAGATCTGTTGTCGGCAGTATTGTGGTATTTACAAACTGCTCTTCCGTTTCCAAATTTTTCCCATTCATAGAAGAGGTTGGCGTAAACGAAAATAATGAATCTGTTGATTCAAATAATGTCCTGTCAAAAGTCGGCGGTTTGGTCGGATTAATCATAGATCCTTCTTACGAAAATTTAACTGATGTTTTTAAGTTAGGGTTGGTTTGCACTGCTTTAAGTTTTTTGAAAAGACTGCAGGAAGATAGTAATGGGTTTGATAATGATGGCGGTATTAATGATGTTTTATTAATCGGGATTAATAAGTCCAAAAATAATATCAATAATTTTAGAGATAATGGTTTTGAAATTTATAAAAAGTACTATGATTGTTATGATGAAAGAGATAAATGGATCTAGTTTTTAAGCAATTATGTTATTATTATCACATGTATAGGTATTTGTTTAAGGTGTAACATTACTATAAATTATAAATTAAATAGGTAAATTAATAATAAGAAAGACTAAAGGTTAATATAAATATATATGTATATGATAGTCCTTTATTCAATCATTCTCGCTATGTTTATCAGAAGAATTAAGTATATTCCTTATTCCAATTTTAGTATACCCTCCAATTCCTTGTTTCATCATACCTGGACCACCAGAACTGGATTTGCTGTCGACCAAAGTATTACTTTCATTCATAGATTTTCTTCTGTTCCTTACAATTGATGACTGCCTTGGATGATGTGCAACATGCGGGAAATACAAAGCATCAAGTGGCGGTAAGTAATAAACGTTGGATAAGGGAAAATACTGATAATTCGAAGGGGATTCCGATTCTTTCAGTTCTACTGGTTTGCCTGAATTATTATTGCTGGAAGTATTACTGGAGCTGCTATTTATCAGATTTTGTTCATTTTCTTCAATGGCCGGTAACGCGTGCGATATGTTAGGAAGCCTCAAGAATGGAATAGAATTCATAGGATCGAGTGAAGAAGGTGATCTCCCAATGGATAGTAACCCATTAATATTACCATCATTATTTGTTAGGGGGAATGTAGATGTAGAGCCTGCTATTTTATTTTGCTGTTCAATATCATCAGGATATATTTTCTTCTTTGACGGATCTTTAACTATTAAAACATCATTTCTTCCGCTATAAAAACTAGGATTTCTGCCTCTCACTTGTATTGGGTGCGATTTCAAATTCAGTATATGAACTTCGGCTTCTTCATTATCTCCTTTTTCGACAATAAACGATAATGATATTATGATGTGATAGTAATTTTGGAAAACAGTAGATTTACCATTGTTCGGGGTGGCATTTTTAAATTGAACTTTCTTCAAAATGAATTTGAAATTATGAAACTCTGAGATATCCAATGAGCTTAAAGATATTTCCTGAGTTAATGAGTTTAAATAATGTACATTTGATGGAATGTCTTTATGATTAGATGACTTCTTATTATTACTATTCTGGGAATCAGAGGACATGGAATCAGAATTATCATTAAAAATCAATAAATCAATCTTGTCATCTGAAAATTTTGTAGTACCATAAACGGACAATTTAAAACGCTTTATTTTACTTTTCTTGTAATCTTTAATAATTGAAAAAATTGGTAATTTTGTAAATGATAAATTAACTGATAACTGCATGAAATTTCTTCTATAACAAGAAAGGTTTTTAATTTTTTGTTCTTTTTGAGTATCAGAGTACAAAAACCTACCATCCATTTCTCCTTTTAAATCCAATGTAGTTTTATCACCATTTTCATCTAATAATCTAAAACTGTTTTCGTCCTCTTTTACAATTAAATCTAATAAATAAGCATATTCGGAGGAGCAATTTGTTTTCGCCAGTTTTTTTTGACATCTTTTGCTGATTTTCAATTTCCCGAGGTGATAAAATCTGTTGATCTCTTGATGCAGATCCATTCATTACTTCTGTTTCCTGATAAAGAGAAGGGAACTTTAAAGGTAAAGATGAAGATGATGTAAATTGATTCACTATACTCGTAGGTGAAGACATATTTGTCTTTCCAACGAAATGATTGAAAGAGTTATTGTTGTCATTGTTAGAAATGGATGCATTCATATCAATTGATAAAGATTTTTCTGTGTCGTTGTTTACATTGTTATGATCATTTGGAGTATTACCTAAAAGATCCATATTACTCAATCCAGCAAAATTGTTATTCGTAAAATTATGCTCAAGGTAAGTCCCAAAAGGTTGCTGTTGCAACTGCTGCAGTTGCTGTACTTGATGATAATGATGTTGGTGATGATGATTGTGTGGCTGATGTCGATTCTGCCGCTCTTCATTATACTGCAGATAAGGATAAAGCGGCAAAGTCGCATTATCACTACTCATAAATGCTGCATTATTAAAATTATTGTTCAGAGTATCATTATTTCCAGCATTTTGAATCACGCCATTGAAATAATTGGCTCCATTATTATCATTTTTATTTTGATTGGCATTAGAGTTTGAACCTGTCGACAATGATGCTTCTAAAGGAATATATGATTGATAGTGCGAATGGCCTGATAAAAATGAATCTGGCTGATTATGATAGTAATTCCCCCCATTGTTAGTATTAGTACTATTATTGCTGTTACTTTCGACTGATATTGGGGAAGTTGTAGATTGTTGCTGTCGGTACTGCTGATGCGGTGTTTGTTGATTATGTTGATGTTCTTGCTGCTGATAATTTCTCTGATTGATATTACTTAAAATTTCTAAATCAGGTAAAAAGAGAGACGCAAACTCATCCTCTATTGACGACATTTGGCTAAATTAAGATAACAAATCAATTTCTTTTTTTTTTCTTTTTTTTTCCCAAAAATGATTGAAATATCTGTAAACAGCCTGGATGTAAGTGTAGCTCCTAGATACAAAGATTAATTATGGTTATAAAAATATATCTCTTTAATCGATAAAAGTAACATAACGTTACAATAATCTTAAAACTTTTTTGATCTTTAGTACCTCTTTATGATTTCTCCTCCTCGTCTGCCGTTCCCCGTTCTGCTGATAAAGGATTTCCTATACAACGTTACATTTTCCAAAAAACAGCTTGTTGATCGTTAGTACACTACCTACTTTAGCTATTAGAAAACCAACAAGGGCTCTTTCCAGAGCTCAGAACGACGAGAACGGGAACCAGTAACAGTTCCAGGAACGGCTCCAGTACTAAGACCAGGACCAAGACCAAGACCAAGACCAAGGTCTGACCTGGCTATAGACTCAGATTCAATTCCAGGCTCAATTCTAGGCTCAAGTTCATAAGCTCAGGTGAAAACTTATCACCCCGCTGATACTGGCGGTATAATTGCAACCTCATCACCATTTTTCAATTCTAATTGCAACTCTTCCAGCTGGAAAATTTCCAGTAATATCTCCGATAACGTTTCATCACTAGCTGAATTAATGATTTCCCTTGCATTTATATCCAATTCAATGTACTCGTAATTAAGCGCCATTCCACAAGACCTTATAACATACTTAACAAAGGAAAGCCCATACGTTGCGTGCAAATAAAGAAATAACAGTATCAAACTACCATTTTCAAGTGTTATCTCTTCCGAGCTTATATTATCCGTAAACTGTTTCGAAGGACCAAAATACTCCACTGAAATCTTGAGCATTGTAGAACACTTCTTCGTACTAATTTATCTTGCCTTCTTCTCGCCTTTGTCACTTAATCGGACTTAGTTTAAAGCGAGATCTTGCTCCATTTACCATTTATTTACTAACAATCAATATAGCCCCCGTTACACTCAGAATTACCCGATTTGGAATACCACCTTTATTTTGTACCTTTTTTTTTTTTTTTTTTTTGTTCTATGAGCTGAGGGCGATCTCGCCTAGCTGGCAGGGAAAAGAAAAGAAGAAAAGAAGGTGAAGAAGAATATATATATGAATATATTTGGGGTTTCTGTTTATCTGGGTATTATTGAAGGATATGATGCTTGGATTTCTGCAGGTAAGGGTTTTTGGGCGCTTGAGATGTGCTAAAAGTGTAAATGGTTTTAGCAAAGGATCTTTTAATTTTTATTCTTCGAAACCAGAAGTTTTGTCGATTAAAGATGACAATTTAAACAGGCCAACACCATGGCAAAGAATGTCACAACAGAAAAGTTTAATCAAGCCTCTGTTATTACTTGTACTTTTAGGTTCTGTGGTTATAAATATCATCAAAGAGAGGCGGGAGTCTGAGGATTTGGATTATAGGTATAAGTTAAAATTGAATATATTGGAAGATATCAAGAAGAAATTACGTAATCAGGAACCAATAGATTTGAACGATGAATTAAGAGTCATTAATAGATTATTTGAAAATTTAGGTTATGGTGGAACTTATTTTAAAGGGTATGTGGAAAAACCTAATGCCAATGATTTTCAAAAGACAACAGATAGTGAGATAAATCAATTTTTCAATATTATTGCTGAAAATGATCATCCAATGGACAATAAATTGTTAAAAGAAACAGAATTAATAAAAGATTCAATGAATGATGGTGAAAGAAAAAATTTGGAACAGGTAAATGTTAAGAAATTAGAATCTCAAAGTTATAAAGAACCTGTTGATTCGCAAATATCACACACTACAAATTATACAGAATCTGTTTCAAACACAAAATTGGGAAAGTTTTTATGAACCTATATATATTTATCGTCTTTCCTATATTGTAAATATAAAAATATTAATGTCATTATCTATTTTCAAGTCTTAGATCATATATAATAATATAAATCTATACATGAAGCGCAATTTCATAAGTCTCTAATCCCTAAATCTGGATAAACTCAAAGGTTAAAATTATTGGTCAATAAACTGCTATTGAGACATGTAATAACAAAAAAAATTTTGTTTCTACGAATTCTTATCAACATCTCTCACATTATTATTATTATTATTGGTGATTCTTAGTGAAGCATTTCTTTGTGTATCTTCGTCTTGATTTTCATCTACATTCCCATCCTCGACTGCATTTTGCTTATAATCCTTCTCCTCCTCTTCCTCCTCCTCACCATCATCATGTTTGATGGCACGAGAAAACCTATTGTTGTTGTTGTTGTTGTTGTTGCTACTACCGTTGTTGTAATATTCAAGCGGACTGCTATGTCCTGATGAGCCACTATTATTGTTACTGTTATTCCTTAATTGTGATCTTTGCAGTATTATCTGCTGAGGAGATAGTTCGGGTGATGAGTCATTTTGCTGTTGCTCCCGAGAATTCATTAGCGATCTTTCACTGCTATTACCGCTATTATTGTTGTTATTATTGGAATTTTTATTTGACGAAGCTGTAATCACATTATTTTGCTGAGATAATGGAGAATTGACCATTGGTGTTGAAGGCTTAGATTGTTGTTGCTGTTGTTGTGAATAGGACGGAGAGTGAATGCTGCTTTGCCTTGAAGCTTGATTCCCCAGCCAATTACTATTAGGATTATTATTAGTGTTGCTGTTACTATTATTACTATTAACACTGGCATTACTGCTCCGTCTCTTTCTATTATTATTGTTGTTCTTTTTATTATTGACAGCATGCTTAGATTGCTGCTGTTGATGCTGCTGAGGCCCTATAATCGGCGAACCATCACTGTTAAAACTAGTTGAACCTAATGTTTGGATAGGTTGTTGTGGTGGTATAAACATATAATTTGAAGATCCGGTATTATTATTATTATCAAATAACCCTGGAATATGGAGCAATATGGTATCTAATTTTTCTAATGCATTGCCAGCCTGATCAAACCCTTTGGCACTGACCCTTAGTATCCATCTGTAATTGTATACTTGGTCTTTGAACAAACTTGCTTCTTCATTTGAGGTAGAGGTCACAAATAATATCGCGGCAAACGTTCCAATTAATGTAAAGTTTGCAGTTGCCGAAGAATGCCAAAAAGCGTGGATATGTTCTGGTTTCAATGATCTTACGAAATCTATTGCTGCTAATAGTCTAGTCTTAGCAGCACTTCGACAAACATGGATCAATTCCGGTGGGCAATCGTTCGTCAATGTGGATATAATTTTCCTGTGTAAAGTTATTTCTGCGGCAAAATATGCCAATTGCAAATAACCATTAGGATTCAATTTTCTAGGTTGGATTGATGACATTTGTAAATCTTTTGGAAGGGAATGATACCACTCTCTCAATTTTAATTGTAAAGGTTTTGCCAATTTTAAAACTTCATCTATTCTATTCACAAGTTCTGCAGCAGAAATTGTGAAGAATGTATCCAAAATTTCAGATAATATTTCACTAAGTGAAATCATTTCTTTGAACAAATGTTTCCCATTTTCTATATCTGTAGAACCTTCTTTGAAAGTATCCGCCTCATTAGATTTTTCAGGGAAATCCTCATCAGTTACTCTTTTAACCATCCAATTTTTACCCTCAGCTATATGAGAAGGTCTTGATTCAATTAATGCTAACCATTTATCCTGAACATACACTGCCCAAGCCAAACGCCTTCTCAAACCTCTTTCCCATTTTGGTAATCGCCAATTTGCACAATCTAAACCTAAACCTAATTCTTCCAGTAATGAAACAACTTGTGAACATAATGCCCAGTTCCTCGCATGATCAGGTCGGCATTGTAATAATAATAATCCTGCTTGAACAGCGCTTAACTTGGGTCTTTCAATTACATCAGAAAATGTACTTATTGCCAATTTATTTAATGCAACGACATTAGGTTTCTGGTGTTGGCTCAATTGAGGATCATAATCCCACCATTGTATAGCTAATGAGTAGACGGCAGCCAACAAAGGAGCACTGAACTCTCTATGTGTTCTTGAATATTTCTCAAGAAAAACTTTTTTATGTAAAACTGGGAACGATGGATGAACTATTCTGAAATATAAATCGATTAGAATTTGCCCATGAGGAGCAACAAATCTTTCCACTGCATCAACATCTCTTTCTGTTCTTTCGTACAAATCTGCTGTGTAATCATCTCTTAAGGTGAACTGAACATTTGGAGCTACTCTTCTTAAAGAAGTTGTAGGGTTTAATTGAACTTGATCAATTTTATCCAATTTTATCGTATTCAACAAAAGTGGATCATATACAGATGAAGGTCCAACATAGAAACTAGATCTTGGATATTGCAAGCTTAAAGTTTTTTTCAATAATGAATTTCCTGGCATTGAAGAATAATCATGTACTGGCTCAACTTCTCGTATTGGCACCGTTGGTGGAGGATGTAACTCATCCACTATATATTTTGCCTTTTTGATAGTCCCCATTTGATCATTTAGATTTTCAGACGATCTTTTCAAAGCACCACTATCACTATATGTACATTTTAGTCCTTTCAAATCACACTGAGCACAATTATTTGTCTCCAGATTGAACGAACATTTCGTCTTTCTTCTTCTACAATGGTCACAAGGACGCACTTTTGATTTCAGACGTTGTTGTTGTTGTTGTTGTTGTTGTTGTTGTTGTTGTTGCTGCTGCTGTTGTTGAGGAATTTGTGAAACTGAAGGTGGTGCCATGTACGACGGCGGCTGTTGCATTAGCATTGAAGGTATCATGTTTGGCGGTAAATGTCCAAAATTCTGTTGTTGAGCTGCCACCGTCATTGCAGCTTGGAATCTCGGAGGTATCTGCATATTCTGCTGTTGTTGTTGTTGATAGTATAGGAACTCTGCTGTGGCATTGGCATTAACTGCGCCAGCAGAGGATGAAGATGATGACGACTTATTATGCGGTTTGATATCACTTTTATTTTCTTGGTCTTCTTTCAATTCATCGGGCATCGAATAAAAATGTGATGGCGGCGGCAGTGGTGGCGCCAGTTGCTGTTGATGTTGCACAGGTGTCCCGCCAGGTACCCCTCGGGGCACCCCGCTATGCACCTGCACCCCGCCCATATTAGGCGGCGGCGGCGGCACACGGGGCCCAGGCTGCTGCATCGGGTGAGTGTGCGGGTGAGTGTGCGGCAGCATCGGCGGCTCATCATTACTATTGCTATTATTACCATTACTATTATTATTATTATTATTATCGCCATTCCCATGATTGAAATGTAAAAAACTTGACGCTGTCAATGAGGCATCACTGAGGAAATTATTAAACTCTGTATCTTGCCAGTTGCTCGTATTAGCACTAGTATTTGTGCTGCTACCATCACCGTTATCCGCATCGAATAAATGCAAGTTGCTATCACTATTATTAGTACCTTTTGAGTTATTATTATTATTATTATTATTATTACTAATATTATTGGACATAATTGATAACCAACCAAGATAAAAAAAAATAAAGAAGAAACCTTGAACCAAAAACCTAACAATTAACCAAAACCAAAAAAAAAAAAAGAAAAAA
>KV454011.1:170401-284524 GCA_001661245.1 Pachysolen tannophilus NRRL Y-2460
ACTATTATTATTATTATTATTATCGCCATTCCCATGATTGAAATGTAAAAAACTTGACGCTGTCAATGAGGCATCACTGAGGAAATTATTAAACTCTGTATCTTGCCAGTTGCTCGTATTAGCACTAGTATTTGTGCTGCTACCATCACCGTTATCCGCATCGAATAAATGCAAGTTGCTATCACTATTATTAGTACCTTTTGAGTTATTATTATTATTATTATTATTATTACTAATATTATTGGACATAATTGATAACCAACCAAGATAAAAAAAAATAAAGAAGAAACCTTGAACCAAAAACCTAACAATTAACCAAAACCAAAAAAAAAAAGAAAAAAAAAAATTTAAAGAGTTACAACAAAATACAATAAAAGAAATTTAGGAAAACCACCAATAAAGAATGAATGAATGAGATGAGATAAGATAAGATAAATTGAACCAGTATCTTATACAATCATATACGTAAAAACACACACAATTTGAATTTTCACTATTATGTACAATTATCGAAAATTTTTTCTTTTATTTTTATTTTTTTTTATTTTTTATTTTTTTTTTACGGCAAACAGTCTATCTTTTCAGAATTGATTGATAGAAACAACCAAAAAAAAAAAAAAAAAAAAAAAAAAAATAAAAAAAAAAAAATTTTGCCAATTATACTAGTGTTGCCTTTTAAACAACTAGAATATAGAGATATTAAAGATCACCTATCTAATGAATCTAATTATTACAAACTTTTTATTACAAATAAAATACAATAATAATCTTTTATATTTATTTAAAAAATAATGTGTATGGAGTCTTTCTAAATAGGTTCAATTTTCTGGCAATCTCTACACTACCTTTGTTTTGTCTCTTTTTAAGTCATTTTATTGTTTAAGCATCAAGCTTTTTTTTTCAATCGAATACTGTAAGGTATGCTTCTGCAATGAATCTTGCTCTTGCGTTTAGGAAAAGTTTCATTTCACTAATTTCCTTATCCACGTCTTCCATGAACTCGATGACAAAATCGATTAATTTATTTTTCAACATTATTTCGTTATGATAATTGGTTAGTAAAAAACTGATATCGTAACCTGGGGTTGGTACTCTTCTTAGTATGATGAAATTTTCTGCTCTCTTGGTTAAGAACCCGGTGAATTTGTCGACTAGGATATTTTCAATCTCGTCACTTTGTTTGATTTTAATTGAAATTCTTACAGAATTAATACTTGGTTCAATCAATACCTGCTCATTTTCATTTCTGGATATGGTCATTGGGTTCAACAATGCCTCCACCGTTTTCTTATTTTCAACCTCAGGATAATTATGTCTTTCAACAATCTCAGACGCAAAATTCTCAAGACATAAAGCTGCTTGTAATGATGACCTAACAGCCGCTAAATACGGACGTAATGATTGTGACTATAATACAAAATTAAAAAAAATTAAAAAAATGGTTAGCATCAATTTTTAACAAATTTATCCTTATATATATAAACTCAATTAAACTTACCATTTTTCTAATTTTAAAATTCACTCAATCGATGGATTCAATCACTACTTCTCTCTTTCACCTAATATTTAATCAATTTCTTGTTAATTGTTATCTCTTTATAAAGAAAAAACGCTTTAGTTTTTTTTTCAATTCCAGCAAAAAAATAAAAAACTAAGTCAAGTCCTTAGGCCGGTGCACGACCGTCGTTCTCTGCCTTAAAATTTTGGTGAAAAAGCTGGGAAACAAGAGAAATAAGAAGATGATGATCTATATATAAATATATATATATATATATATATATGTATTGATTATTTTGTTTGGTTGTAGAGATGTCTGGTGATTGGGAAGCTGTTGTGGACGATGAGGGAAGAACTTATTATTATAATTCGCAAACTCAGGAATCGACTTGGGATAAGCCGTATGAGTTACTTACCAATTTAGAGAAAGCGTTATTGGAGAGTCCATGGAAAGAGTTTACATCTGAAGATGGAGAAAAATATTATTATAATGAGATTAGTCAGGAATCAAGATGGGAGGTACCTGAAGAAGTGGTGAATAAGGTTAATGAGTTGGAAGGAAATGGTGGAGGAAGCTTGACGGCAGGGTCCGAGGCAGGTTTGGCAGGTTTGGCAGGTTTTGCAGGTTCCACGGCTCTGGTAGGCCTCGAGGGCCTGGCAGGCTTCGCGGGCGCCAAAACCGCTGCCACCGCCGCTGCCTCTGGTTCTGGTTCTCGTTCTGGTTTTTTAGCTGGTGAAGTGCTGCCATTGTCTAACGATAACGATGTTGATGTTGAAGAGTTGGTATCAAAATACCCAAATACAAGCCCCATTGGTAATGCAAAGTCAAAACAGATTGTAACACAGAAAGTACTTGATTCTTATAAAAATTCGTTTATTGAAATGTTACAAGAAAGTAATGTTGATGCTCAATGGTCATTTAATAAAGTTATGCAAGTTTTCATAAGAGATCCGAGGTATTGGGCAATTCCTGACCCATTAACTAGGAAAGAGTTGTTTGAAAGTTATTTGATGAATCAAACAGAGTTGGCATTTAAAAAAGATATGAATTCAAAAGAAATGTTTAGGAAAAATTTTATAAAAGTTTTACAAAATTATGATATTAAATATTATACTCGTTGGAAAACTTGTTCTAAAAAAATTATTGATGAACCAATTTATTCAGTAGCATCAGAAAAATTGAAAATTGAAATATTTAATGAATATGTAAAAATTTTACAAATTGAACATGAAAAAGAACAATTACTGTTAAAAAAACAAGCATTGGAAGAATTACAAGATTATTTAAAAAATTCATTAAAAATTTCTATAAATTCAAATTGGGATGAATTGATTGAAAAAATTAAAAATGATAAAAGATTTAAAGAAAATTCTCATTTTAGAGTTTTAAATAAATTGGATGTATTAACAATTTATGAGTCTATAATATTGGAATTAGAAGAAGAATTTAATACAAATTTGAAAAAAATTCGTCATAAAAACTATAGAAATGATCGGAAAGCAAGAGATTCTTTTAAACATAAACTATTGGATTTACAAATAAAAGTAACACCAAACACAACATGGTTAGAATTTCAAAACAAATTACATGATACACAGGAATTTTCAAATCTAATTGGTAGATCAGGTTCATCTCCTATTGATTATTTCTGGGACTTGTTAGATGAGTCAATGCAAATATTAAGGGTAAAGAAAGATTTAATTTATCAACTCTTGATAGATTTGAATTTGAAAACCCAAATCATAGAACCAAGTTTCAACTTTGATGATTTTAAACAATTGATATCGGACAATTCAACTAAATTCAACGACATCAATATTACCACAAATGACAACGAAGAACTCTTATTTGTCTTTGAAATGTTAAGAAAAGAATTGAAAACTCAAGAAATGGAAACTAGCACGTCATCAGGAACAGCCATCACCAGGAACGCCACAGACCACACCTCACAGACAAATACCGCAGCAACCTCAACTAACACTACAATCCCGCCGAAACCAGTAACTCAAAATGATCATCGCAAAACAACTAATAACAGGTCAAGGTCAAGATCAAGGTCAATGTCACCTGCAAGTTTACAAAGGAAAAGATTAGAAAATTACAGAACCAATAGAGGAGAAATAAGCTCTGCTACAACCAACACTAAGCAGAGGACTACAGATGATATCTCTGGATCCACCTCTGCAAACACAAACACAAATGGAGGCGATCTAGACTACTGAGTCTCCATCTTATCATCGATTTTAGTTGGCTCTTCGAAATGATTTTAACTGAAAAATAAAAATAAAAAAATAAAAAATAAAAAATAAAAGTGCGGCTCAAAATTTTAAGTGAAAAAAAAAATTTTCACTTAAATTTTAATTAATTTATAGATAACATAATAATAAATATATATATATATATATATAATATATATTAATAGATATAGTGATTTAAATTAAATTGAAAGAGTTGAAGTTGCTAAGATAATAGCAGGATATATGTATTGATAAAGATTGAAAGATATTGTAGGAGATAGTAGTTTTATAATTATAATAATAGTAATTAACTGTTAAACATTGATTGGGTAATTTGAGGTAAATTGAGGTAATTTTTAATAATTAGGTAATATAATAAAGATATTATGGGTAAAAATTCCAAAAAAAGTTTGACGGGAACACCCAAGTCTGGGAAGAACATTGAAGCTATAACTCCAAAGAATGTTAAATATTCACAGAAGAAATACCCATCAAAATATGCAAGTGCACGCAAGACAACAACAACACATGGAGGGAAAGGAGAAATAATACCCAGAAATAAAAATGGTAGAAATGGTATTGGGAAGTCCGGCTTTGATAGAAGGTTCAGTTTAGTTTCGGATAGTTCATTGTCTGATGTATCTGATGATGAAGTAAGTCTGGAAGAAGATCTGCGAAACTTCCATTCAATGCCTGTGTTTGACTCTTCGAGTGAAGATGATGATGATGGAATTGAAGGCAACGCAGAGCAATCCAATGATGATCATGGTAATAATCACGATTCCTCGGATGATGATGACGATGACGACGACGATAATGAATCTTCAGATTATGACTCAGATGTGGATTTTGTGAAGTTAACAGCAGAAAGAAAGGCTAAAGCTATGAAAATGGCTGGAAGAAAATCTAATAGAAATTTGTCATTGAACAATGGTCAAGGTAAAGAAGGAGAAATAGCGGTGGATTTCCAATTTGATTTTGATAATGATGGGAATGAAACATTAACTTTAAGTAAACTGTATGACTCTCCTCCAAGACTGGTTGCTGAAGAAGATTTAGGTGAAGAAGTAGTTGTGCCGCAAAATTCCAGCAATGTTGATAAAAATAATGATATTTCTTCGGTTTCTTTATCGAATGTTGCTGCATCTGGAAATAATCCTTTTGTATTGATAGACAATGACTATGATGCAAATATATTGTCAGATTCTAAAGATTTATTAACAAAACATTTATTGATAGATGTGCCCAAGATAAATGATGATGAAATAAATTCAGACCAAGATTATGAAATTGATGATGATAAATTAATTCAAACTTTGCAGAACGATAACGATGATTTGGAATTGTCAGCATTGAACAGTGATGAAGATGAAATTTTAAATTCTAACGAATTTGATAATTTAAGCTTTGAAGGAGAAGAAGAATATGAAGATTCTGTGCCCGAAGATATTGGAGGTAATGATTATGACGAAGAAGATGATGAAAACGAAGATGAAGAAGATAGTTACTTGTTGAAAGAAGAAACAGATGCTCTAGTACAGGAGTTTGGTAATAATGATATGGAGAATAATTTTGATGATGATCCGTTAAGTTATTTTTCCAGTAACGAAGCTTCTTTTGTATTCAGTGATGAAGAAGAGGATGAAGAGGATGACGAAAATAATGACAATGATCATGATAATGAAGCAAAATCCAAGGAAGATAAAAACAGAAGCAAAAAATCACTTGGGGGTAGGAAATTGTCATTTTTTGAAGATCCGTTTCTGGATGCAAAATTTTACTCTCATCAGCAAGGAAGGCGTCACAACTCTACAATCCCTTCAAATTCTGCTGCTATTTCCGCTGACAGCGATGATGAGGAGGATGATTCTTATTTAATACGGTATTTCTTTAAAAATAATAGGTACGGAAATAGTAGCGATGATTATGACGATGATTCTTCTAGTGATGTTTCCGATTCTGATGATCATGAAGACAACGAAGAGGCTTCCAAACGCATTTCTTCAAAAGGTAACCCTAATAATGGATTAAAAATGGTACAGGAACAAGACCAACAGCAAGTGCTTCATTCTGGTTATTCCACTGATGAAGACAAGTCTATGCCTCCACCTTCTACTTTAGTTAAAAAAATTGGTATTAAAAATGCAAAAGAGGTGTTATCTTCTTCCGCATCAGATGCTAGGCCTCCGTTCTTGGGCAAGTGGATTCCTGAGGAAACCGATAAACCTTACAGTATCATTGATGGTCTATCCACTAAATCTTTGATTTCTGATGATTTTGAAGAAGAAGAGCTACAAAGAAATATGAAGCATAGATTTAGAAACTCACCACTTAGTATGGCAACTTCATCGGTTAAAGTTCAGCCTGAACCAATGGCTATTGATGACTTACTAAATATGAGTGAACTAGAAGAGAGTGATATTGACGATATTGATGACAATGATAATAGTGGCACCAAGAGTAATGATCCTGGTGCTCATAATGATAAAAACGATAAAACTTGGGGAGGTTACATAATGAATAACCCTAGAAGGGTCCCATTATCAGCTTTCAGAAATAAAGGCTACATAAACCATGACAGCAACATTTACCAGATGAGGCGCTATTCTGCTTCCAATAATTTCAATGGCCCATCTACAACTTCTTCTTCATCAGCCATAGCATCAACTGTTTTACATTCATCTGCGAACAAGAGAAGGTCTTCTGTAGTTAACCATAGGAGACCTTCGATTTCTTCCAAAGCTGATGATTTCAAAATAAATCCAAAATTTACATTGGCAAACAGAAATAGCACAGTGAAAAGTGGAAAGAAAAAACTAAGCAAGAAGGAAAGATTTAAAAAGAGGGAAAAGAAACTGGCAAAAGTTAAAAGACTGAGTGTAATTGAAGCTACCGCAGAAGGCTTGAGAACTACTAAAAGTGGTCTATTTAGCGAAAATACTATCGCCGATGTTGAAGCCTTTCTAGCTGATGTCGATACTGGTGATGAATTTAGTATTTTATTTAGAGGTATAATTTAGTTTTTTGTACGCCAAATTGGCAAATCAAAGTTTACTTTTAATAGAAAGAAGACTGAAAGAATAAAATATGTTTTTTTTTTATATAAACTGTTCTCTAGTTAAAAATAAATGAATGTTCTTTAGGAAATAATAATTATAAAAGGTTTTCTCTTTTCCTTACCTTTAGCAACAATAGAAAAATAAAAAATAAAAAATAAGAAAAAAAAAAAACGAAAGATGCGTTCAACACCAAGTACGATAAATTCTAATATACCAAGATTTCTGTCTTAATTCTTGTTCTTGTTGATGAACCTCTTCAATCAAAGCTTCTACATCTTCTCTAGCACCTGAATCGATATCAATGTCTTTTGCCTTAATGAAGACTCTGAAATCTTTCTTGTAGATCATATAAGCAAAATAAAAAGCAAGAACAAATGGGATCGATAAGTAATCTTGAAAGAATTTTTTTGGATCTGGCTTCGAGCCAATCGGAAACATTGCAACCCAAAAGTTTGCAACTAAAACCAAAAAGTTTAAAATTGCACCATAATAAGATCCAATAACACCACCTTGTGATTTAAATGGCAATTCATCTGTAGAACGATTTTGAACCTTTAAAGCTCTTCTAAACCTAATATGAGAAATACAAGCAGACATCCATGTCAAGATACACGAGAGTCCAGATAAAGAGCTCATCCATATAAATGCTTCATGACCTCTAACGGGATCTGCAGAAATAAACGCAATTAAACCAAAAGAAGAAGCAATTGCAATTGATACCAAAGGTCTACCTTTTCTGTCGACATAATCTAAATGCATGAATGCTGGTGCGTAACTAGCAGACAACGCTGTTAATGTTCTGGAACAAGCATAAATTGCACTATTTCCAACACTTAAAACAGAAATCATAATGACCGCATTCATAACTGATGGAAGACCTTTAATACCAGCATTTTCAATTGCAATAACAAATGGTGATGCAGACGCATCAACTTTGGATGAACCAAAAAGTCTTGGGTCATTGTATGGTACTAAAAGTCCAACTAACGTTAGTGAGATAACGTAGAAGAGTAAAATTCTCCAAAAAACTTGCTTTGTTGCTTTTGGAAGTGATTTCGATGGGTTAGCAGATTCACATGCTGCCAAACAACAAAGTTCAGTGCCTGAAAACGAGAATGCGGCAGTAAGAAATACGGTACAAACACCTTTGAATCCATTTGAAAAAGAACCTGGTTCTACCCAAAATTTACCACCAATATAACCTTGATGATTAGGAGATCCACCAAAATCTAAGATTACTCCTAAAAATACAAAACCAATAACTGTGATTATCTTAATCAGTGAAAAAATGACTTCACCGTAACCAAAACCTTCAACACCAAATAAGTTGAGCAGAACAATTAAAACCCAAAAGACGAAGATAAAAACAGCATGATTCACTTTGGCTCCCCAGAAATCAATTGTTATTGAAGCAGCAACTAATTCTAATGGAAATGCAACTAACCACTGTAACGCATAATTCCAAGCCATTGCAAAACCCCATGCTGGACTAATAAATTTTGTGTTAAAAGTCACAAATGAACCAGAAACTGGGAATTTAACTGATAATTCACCTAATGCGTGAACAGTCACAAATAACATTGAGCCAATCAATAACCAAGCAATCAATAAAGCTGCTGGTCCACCATTGGCTAACGCTTTACCGCTTCCAACAAACAACCCCTAAAAATAAAGAAAAGAATTATGTTAGTTTTCAGATTTTAAAAATTAGCCTAAAATAAGTCAACTTACAGTACCTATTGATCCACCAATTGCAATCATTTGCAACTGAATATTTCCTAAGGATTTTTGTAATTGAGTGTTTGCAGTTTTACGAGCGATTTTTTCAATATCAGTTAAATTTGAGTAATCTTCTTCATCTCTCTCCGCCTCCTTGAATGAATCAGCAAAATTTTTCCATGTTTCTTTGAATTTTATATTACCTTTTTTTTCTTCATAACTTGATGGTTCATTTGAAGCTACGGCACTAGAAGAGACATCTTCAAAAACTTTTGTAGTAGTTTCAAATTTCTTAGGATTGTTTTCTTGAGACATTGTTTTCTCTTTTTTTTTTTAATTTTTTTTACTGAGAGAGAAATTATCTAAATTCAAAAAAGATAAAACCAGCGGCCTCTTTTATATCAAAATGGATACTATCTCAACAGAAGATAAAAGTGATCTCTGTAGCCTTCATCAGATCAAATTTTAATCGGTATTAATAAAAAATAGAGTAACTGCAGGAACATGCAAAGTGTCAGATAAAAAAAAGTATAATGTGCGGCTCAACTATCAGAGATGATCTGAAATCATAGGACTGACTGACAGAACGGAATTTTGTTGAGATAGATTAAGATTTGAATGATAAAAGAGATATCTCTGAGTAAATGAAAAAATAGTATGGCCTAGAAATAAACCAAGACAAAGAGAAATGATAAAAATTGAGTAATACAAAGATTTGAGTAAAACAATTTCGACATTTTCAAGTTGTTTCTCCTTTGCGTTGTATCTTATAGATGTGCGTATCTTGTAGAAAATCACGATTAGCAAAAAATAATTGGGAAATGCGACAAGTAAAACTTTTAATACAAATCCCAAGTTTATTAGTTTTTTGAATACCTTGAAAAATGAGATGCTGTTCAAAAAAGTTGATAGATTGTTCAAGAAGTCTATTGAACCAACTAAAGCATCTGCAATATCGTCTACGGTGTTCGATAAGTTTTGTAACTTATTACTTGTTTCCATCAATTTAAAATCAAAGTTGTCAAAAATTTTATTGTATTGAACATAAATTTCTTTCTCTCTCATAGAGATTTCATTTTGGTTTTCCAATAGTTCACCTTGCATAGATAATACTAATTCCAGATTTATACACTGATACTCAACTATTTCAGAAACTGAACTTAATCCAGCGTTAAAGTTCTCAATCAATTTAATACTATCCTCTGTGGTGGAATCTAGATTTTCCACACTTCCCTTTGTCTTACTTATCACCTTATCAATGGAGCTTAGCATATCTTGTACGTTATTTGTTTGCTCTTGGAATATATCCATTGTTTCGTCTTTATATTTTCTTAAATGTTCCGATATTCCAAATTTCTGAAGTGTGTTTTCGATATCAAGTAAACTATTCCCTACCGTGTTTATAAGATTTTCAATATAATCATGGTAATCAGCTGAATCATCTTGAATTTTGGTTGAAAGTACACTTGTATCCTTTAAAACGTTGTTTATTTCATTGATCGACTTGTTAAACTCTTCTTTTTGCCTATTAGATCTCTTTGATGTTTCGTTAATAAAATTATCAAAAACTCCCTTAAATTCTTTTAAATAGCTAAAAGTAGCTTCTTTATAGTTTTCACTTTCTTCCATTATATTTTCTAAATTATCTAAATATTTTGAATAAACTCCCGTTATATTTGTATATAGCTCCAACAAATGATTTTTCTCATACGGTAATGACTCTTGAGAACAAATCTTTCCGATATCCCTAAAATAACCATGATAAGTTGTCCAAGCTGCTGGATTCTTGAATAGTTCACCAATACAACCTTGAATATCTATAAAGGTATTCAGTTCTTCATTGTAAAACTGTGAATCTTCAATACATTCGTAGGGAAATTCTACATTCCCATCACTAAAATCACATAAAGAAAGCCTGATTGCAATCAAGGTTTTCCCAGTTTTAGTTAAAGAATCAATACCACTCTTAATGCAAGCTGGTAAAATTGGTTCTATTGCTTGCTTATAACAATCCTTATTGTACAATGGATTCTTAAAAGCTTCTAATTCATAATTTGTTATCTCTAACAACTTTTTATGCCTCTTGACAATATCATTTATCAGAAGTTGGTACTGACCATCAATTTTGAAAGTTGGCTCTTCTCCATCCTTAATATCACCATTCGCAGTTTCCGCAATTTCATTGTTTTCCAGCACGCACCCTGTAAAGTGAATTATGCAAAACAAAAATACAACCAAGTTCATAATTTTATGTAAACTCATCACCGACCAGAAAAAACTTTGAATATACCAGAATGAAAGGAACATATCATATTATTTAAATCGACCGGGCTCCTCGTTATATTTTGTTCAAAAAAACATGATTAATCAAATTGTGAAAAGTTGGTCGGCTGTTTTAAGCCGCATGCATCTTTTAGGTCTTGCAGTCATAAAGAAATTAGCAAGAAATACAACCATTCAAAATCGATTATGAAGACAACGATATATAGATACATATATAGGATTACACTTACGTATATTTGCATGTAAATTATTCCTTAGAATAATTCGAGCTTAACGTTCAGCAAGAGATTTCCGAAAAAGACCCCCAATAAAATGTATGATATGGTATGTATGTAAGTACGTACGGTATGTATGGTATGTATGGTATTAAACGTATTTTTCTAAACTAAATATAGCTGAAAAGCTCCCTTTGAAATTGATCAGAATATTATTATTGTCAATCCAAGTTATTTGTGTTTTATAAACTTCCTCATTAGTTGAGCTGAGTAATCCATGTCCATCGAGATTACGGTGGTGATGACGGTGGATACGGTGATTATTATGCGCCCCATCAACGATATCGTTATGGTTTCTTTGTTCAATAGTCTCTGCATCGCTATTCAAGGCAAACTCATCGTCCTCAGTTAAGTATTCCTCATCATCATCACTATCAAGGATAGAGTTACTATTATTCAATTTCTTATGTTGAGATCTATATTCTCCTAATTGGTAAAGTTGATCAACCAAAACTATATTTGAATGATCCATCCACGTATTATTAATATTTCTATTTTTATTAGCATCAGTAGATCCTAATGAGCCACTTGATACCTCCGCAGTGATGCTTGTCTTTGTAGCTAGCTCAATTCTAATATCATTTGGATGGGAGTACAAATTAAATGTTGTCAACAAATCTAACAGCCGATAATTTCCAGATTGAAATTTATTCAACAACAATCGTACGCTATCACTAGAAGTATTCAAAACATACAAAACGTTGCTTATTAATATTGCAAACCTTTTACCGTCATTAGATACTGTAAATAATGGAGAACGAGTTAAATGTTGAATATTGAATATTAAAGGAACAATTCTAAACTGTTCGGAAAGGTAGTCATCATCATCTAAATCTCCATCGCAACTTATATCATCTGGAGCATTAATTAAATCTTCATCAGAATCTTCTGGCTGAAAATAATGATTATAACTGTCACTTTTAAAATCCTCTAAATACCTTCCTCTCAATTTTTCAATATTTGAAGGAAATTCGTTATCGATGAATAATACTAAATCTAAACTTCTATCACCACCAGAAAAAATTGGTTCAGATTTGTTTGGGAAACTGTGACTCTTCAATAACCCAATGTAACATTTTGGCGCATCTACTGGGACGATATTGGTTAAAGGTATAATATGTTCATAACCTGCACTGATATAATTTTCGTAGTAATCCCAGATGGGTGCAACCACCGGATCTAATTTATATTTCTTGGTTATCGGATTATAACCTCGCAGCGAGGTACTATTATTAAAATGCTCATTTTGCTGTTCTTTATTATCTGGATCATTTCTCATTGGTAATCCATATGCAATTGTTTCCTGGTATCCATTCAATAATATAATATGATCATTAATTTGCGAGTTCATGTTCAAGTCTAATCTATAGTGAGGGAACTCTATTTCTTCATTAGTTATTAAATTCATCATCGATAGCCCACCTAATCTGAGAGATCTAACAAACAAAACATGACAATTATCATCAATTGATAAAAATTTAATAATTGAAGGAAATTGTTTGCTAAATATTGGAGTTAAGTCATTCAAGCTAATTGGCTCTTTTTGATCTACAGAGCTGGGCAAATTATATATTTGAACCAATCCTGAAAATGCTAAGGCTAAATATTTATTGTTTGATGATACAGCTGAAAAATTCAATTTCTTATTCGTATTCAAAAAATATTTAATTGGATTTGACTTAAACCTTAATGAGCTGTTTACTGTGTTAATCACTTCTGATTCACCAAGATGATAAAGGCATATTGTATATTGAGTCTTATTAAAAGCTGGGAACCTGTTCTGTCTTAAAAAATCAATACTATGGTCTGAATCATCGAAAGGAGAAACTTTATTGAATTGACGGTAATAATACCTGAACACATCCGTCGGAGCGTTAATATCTCTAGATCCGGTCAAGTTAATATATTCAACATTTTGAGATAAGATATCATAGGAAATTACTTGACAATTATTATGAACTTCAGAACAATAACTTATATTATTTGAGTTAGGCCAAAATAAATAATCTTTACCATACTCCACCAAATGGAAACATGTAAATAAATTATTCAACACCAAGTTATTATTTCGTAACCTATAGCATTTTAAATAAACTTTAATCCCATTCAAATAGTTTTCATAATCTTGGATCAAATTGTTCTTTACAATTGAATTCCAATTAGAGCACACTCTCAGTATCGGTAATAATTCTACCGAGTCTTCATTATATACTATTGTAAATATTTTAATCAATAACTCCTTTGGTAAACTAGACCAGCTATTCTTTATCTGATTCTTAGAAAAATCCATAGCGGTATATATCTAGTCATTAGTCCGTAGCATTTAATACTGTAAAAAATTTCTTTAATTTTTAATCTCTTCCTTAATGATTTTTTGACAAAGAATTTTTTTTTTTCTTTTTACTTTTCTTTTTGAAACAACTTTTTAAAAAAAAGCTACAATTTATAATTATGATGAACGATGGCAATATCTCAGGAGAATATTTTGAGCAAAAATGGACTTTGAATAATATCAAGAAAGATTCAATTTGGTTCTATTTCAAATTACAAGTGTATGTATATTATTTTCTATTTTATTAGTTCCAAAAAAAAAAATTGATGAAACTAACATGGAAAAAATTTTACTGTTAAGTGTGGTAGATATGACAAATGACGATGGTTTGGATTTAGATTTACTCACTTGGAAGACTATATTGCTTAGAAGTTTCAAGAAATTTTATGGCTTGGTAGGTGAATCAATACAATTTGATTTATTGCAAAAGATCGACAACAAAACGGTAATTATAAGATGTTATAAAGAAGATAAAGATGTGGTGACAAACTCATTAGTCTCCTCCCAGACTACATTGGATAATAATGTTGAATGTTATATTAGGATCTTGAATAAATCACAATACTTGGTTGGTGTTACAGGTCCTAGTAGAGATTTTATATAGCATTACATGGAAATTTAAAACGGGCAAGATCCAGATAGGAAAGTTAATGAATTGAAATTACTGCATTTTAATACTAGAATAATATATAATGAATGACTCAGCATTAGAATAGAAGAACAGTAATAACATGTCACAGAACTGTAGCAATTGGTCTTTCCTAAGCTTCTATATATCCGTCACAGTTAAAAAGGAATAGGTCTCAACACTTTCATCATATATAGGCACTATGGCCGAGCGGTTAAGGCGAAAGACTTGAATTTTCCTTTCAAGGTATCTTTTGGGATTTTCCCGCGCAGGTTCGAGTCCTGCTGGTGTCGTTAATTTTTTTTATTTTATTATTTTTTTTACAGGTTTTTTATATTATAAGCTACAATAACTAACATATTAAATAAATTATTACTATTATTATAAATAAATTTAATTTCAAATAAAATTTAATAAAACTGAAAAGCCCATACCCCGAAAAACTACTGAAAATAAATTAAATACTTTAAAAAAAAAAATAGAAAAAATAAAAAAAAAAGAAAATAAAAAAAAAATTACGATTAATTAAGTAAGATAAAATTCAGGGTGTTCAAGTATTAACACGATTCACACGATTGACATTATGATTGATTCCACCAAGGCCTGCAGTGACAGCAGCATTCACGCTTTCAATCATTCCTTCAACTCTGTCTCTTCCTAACATTAAGTTACCCAAGCCGTACCTCAGGAAATCAATATACTTATTGAAACTTTCTTCGACAATGTCATTGTTCAACAATAGTATAAGTGCAATCAATAATAATGGTAACCAGAAAAAGAATAACATTTTATCCCTCATAAGTGGGGTAGTTCTTGTAGAGTTATTAACAAAGAATTTGAAAACTTTATCTTCATTTTCCTTTGATGTCTCTTGAAGTTGTTGCGATGACGAAGATGGTGCACTATCCTCATCTTCAACACTAGATATTTCTTCAACCTGTTTACTATTGTAGTTACCACTAAATGATTTGAACAACGATTTCAATGAAGCACTTCCTCTTGGGAAAAGGTCTTCATAGTTTGGTAAATCAGCATCAGCATCAACCTCAGCATCATTATCTCTGGTTTTCTTTGTATTATCTCCTCTAGTGACAGGATTACCTTGGCCAATATTTTCATTCGCAACATTATTAAGCTCCATATCATTGACTTCTCCATCACTTTCAAATTCATAATCAGACTCGAAATCATCTTCTTCAATGGAAGCACCACTTTCATCAGCAAAATCACTACTAAAATTACCTTCGTCGACTGTTCCTGTACTACAAGACAGTTCAATTCCACTTGCAGTGGTAACATTATCAGAATTCAAATCTGTTGGTCCAGATAAACTATCTGTAACCATTCTGGAGATGTGATGTCTAAGGCTATCATCTATATTGAACATTGAGCTTATTGAATTGACAGATTCATTGGAATATTTCCTGTGCAAGTTACTACGTCTTGCTTTAATACCTGCACGCTTCAGTACCGACGTAGAAAAGCTATCGTTGCTATCAATTTCTTCATCATAATCTTCTGAAGAACTTCCTAAATATTCATCGACCAAATCCAAGACATTTGAATCACATATATCAATAATAGAAATATTATTAGTGATCTTGGTATTCATATTAGCACCACATTTAAGAAGTACTTCAATTACTTCTCTATTACCGCACAATAAGGCAAAATGTAGTGGAGTTAAATCATTGACATCTTTATAATCAATCCTTGAGCCTCTATTTATTAAAAACAATACTAATTTGAAATAATTCTTCATACAACTCAAATGTAACAAAGTTTGCCCCTCCATAGTAACAATTGCCCAATTAGGCGATGTTATTGGTGAATTAGGCATATCTAATAATGATAAAAATTTTAGTAACATCTCTTCAGGATTCAACGATGAATTACTGACTTCTTTTACCGTTTCGGTGGCATGAGATATCCACTCTTCATGATTTATGGAATCATTCATTTGATTTCCAGTATCACCATTAGAAATAGAACCCATTGATGAAGGACCGCTGTTACTACCACCTTCACTTTCACTATTTCCTATGATTCTCTTGGCAATATTCTTAGCATCTTCTAATTTACCATTCATCTTCAATCCTACAATTTGTAAAGCTAACTCAATTAATTGTCTGTCAGTGTCATCATTATAGGTGAAGATTTGTTGTGGTGCTGAAACAGTGTTATTAGCCAATTCCTCATTAGTAATATTATCAAAGTTAACCAAAACTTGACCTGCTTGACTAGCAGGAGGTAAATAAGTAACAATTGTTGAATCTGACCAACAATGAGTAGCCAAAGCTCTATTTGAACCAAATTTAACTACCAAACCAGGACGGAAGTTTGATCCTAATAATGTAACTTCAACTCCACCTCTTATTGGACCTTGAGCAGGAATTATTCTTTGAATTGAAGGTAATGATGAAACAGGTTGCTGTGGTACAATAGGCAACTGTTGCTTATGTGACAAGTTATTATTAGATCCTGAGGTTGATGTTATTGAAGTTACTGAAGTTTCTCTTTCTGAAGAGCCTATAACCAGTAATGAAGTATTAAATCCTCTAGGAGATCTTTGATGATCACTACTGCTGCTCATTGGTGAGATTGGATCACGTTTAATACATCTTTGCTGAGTGACACTTTCAAAATAATTATACGACGTTGGAGGAATCGAATGAGATCCACTGATGTTCGTGTTAATATTATTACTGTTATTACTGCCAGGAACTGAATCTGTTGGCGAAGAAGGTCTCTTTCTCTTGCTTGGACGATTAAATGATTCTGAGGATGAAGTTTGATGTTCTGAAGATGATTCTTCCAATGAAGCAGGTGATAATGGATGTTCTTTCTTAACTTTTTTAACGGCTGATATTGTTGAAGAAGTAGATTGAGGAGAATTTGCCATAGAATATTCGGAATTTTCTCTTACATTGTTTGTAGAAGAAGTATTTGCCTTTTCAGCAGTTGATTTCTTCTTATCCATAATCATAATTGGTTTCGAAAAAGTCTTACCCAAAATCTTATCCTGATGGTCTTTCAAGACAAAAAACAATCTAAAACCTTTTGTTTCATGATGATGTCTACAGTAACAGATAATTCTTGACATTATATCAATCTTCTTTTCGCTGACCATCATATGAGAACGGTTAATATCATTATTATTATTATTATTATTTTCATTTTGAATTTGTTCTTCCATCATCAACGTGTTTGAATCATTTAAATAATTTTTGGAAAGTAAATCATCACAATATTCGTTAGTATCAATAATATTTTGAGATTGAAATGTACCAGTAGCACCAGTTGGAGGTGGGAATGATATTATTTCTTTACAATTGAATATCACTGCTCTCTTTGGAGCTACCAAGTTCCAATTAAATCCATCTTCTAAAGATCCATTTTTTCTTCTTGAAGCTCTTTTTAATTCTCTTCTGATACATCTATTACAAATATTACAATTCTTCATTGTTTCAATTAATCTCACTTGGCCTTCTTCCCTTGTAAGTGATTCAGAATCATTAGGTGATTGCAAATGTTGTTTCAGTTTTGAACGTTTATTTCCTCCAGTTTCACCACTTGTAACGACATATGTATCTAAATATAAAATTTGACTCTTTGCAGAGTCGGGTACTTCTTCTTTTAAAAGGTATTTTGTCTTTGAAATAGTGTCTGATGGTAAATGTAATAAAAATTGTGGAGGTGCTGGAGATATCGATAAGGAAACTTTAATCTGTGTTTCTACTCTTGAATAATCAGGTAATCCTGATATTTTCAATTTGTAAGGTAATTCATCATCATTTGTTGAATCGTAATATTCCTGTGGTATCTGCAAAGAGTCTTGTTGTTGCTGTTGCTGTTGCTGTTGTTGTGATTGTAGTTGGTCATTAGAATCGTCGTTTTCAGTGTCAATAATATTATTGTTCTGGGGAAGGGTAAAAGATTGCAAGTGTGATAAATCTTTAGGACACCCAAACTTCAATTTCATCAATTCCTGTCTTGAAAGTTCATAATTCTGGAATTCGGAAAATGATGACAGAGGCAAAGTCTGCAGCAGCAGCAGTTGTTGTTGTTGTTGCAGCAGTACCAGCATCTGCATCTGTTGTTCCTGAGATTGTTCATACATCACGCCTTGATCTTGTTTTTCCTTTCCGTTACCATTGCCATTACCATTACCATTGTTGTTGCCAGAAGACATAAAGTCCAAATCCATCATCTCGTGTTTGAATAAATGAAATGCATCATTACCGTCAACGGCGGCAATATCGCCCAAATCAGGTGGTGTTGTTGGCCCCACACTATTATTGCTATCATTACTACCATTAACTTGGAAAAAATATTCTTGACCTGATCCAACAACAGTGTTTATACCAGCACTATTTCTATTATTATCATGATTCTGTGTATTCAAATCTTGAGATAAAAATTGATCAAAAATATTATCACTCTTCTTATTTTTATCATCGGCGCTTATTTCTCCATTATGACAAGAATCCACCACCATCAGCGGTTGCGTAGAATCTGAAAGAGGTGGACTTGTTGTACTATGTTCATAAAGTTTTCCATCTAAAAACTCATTTAATAAATATTCATCTTCTTCATCATTCGAATTATGTTCGGTATTAGAAATTAATAATTCATCATTAAAATTCGGTAATATATTATTACCAAATCTTGAATCTTCATCCAAAGACATTTTTTTTTTATTTTATTTCTTTTCTTAGGTTTTTTAAAAAAAAAAAACTTAATTCAAAAAAAGCATTTAAACAAAATAAAAAAATAAGAAAAGAAAAAAAAAAAATAGAAAAAGAAAAGAAAAAAGAAATAAAGATAAAGATAAATTAAATCTAAACTTAAAAATAAAAATGAATGAAATTTTATCTTTTATCTATCTTTTTTGATTAAATTAATTAATATAAAATTAAATTTAAATAATTTTAGTCGTCTTGTTTGTTTTACTAATTTATTTTACTCATTGACAAGGAAGAAAAGAAGCAAAAAAAAAAAGAAGCAAAAAAAAAAAATTCTCGTTAATTTACTTTACGGTCAAGTTTTGACCGTTTAAAAAGAAGAAAAAAGAAAAATAAAATGGCAGATTACTAAATTAAGAAATAAAAAAAAACAAATCGTGCAGTTCAGTACAACTATACCAAAACGGGTAAATTTTTTTTTTTTTTTTTGTAACTTTTTAATTTTTAAATACCTAATTTGGAAAATACTTCTTTTGGGGGGTTTCCGGGTTTTAGTTGGGATTTAAGAAGAAAAGAGTTTTAATTAAGATAACCTAAATTGTCTTGCAATTGTAATACCATGAGCAACATTTTGAAGTCTTGCATCTAATAAATATCCTTCTTTATCTAATTTTATTAATTCTTCTGGGAAATTCAGTAATGGTACAGTGAATGTTTCTATGAATTCACTTTCTTCTAAAGCGGGTTTTGGGTTTATATTTCTTTCATCTTTCATATCAATTTCAACTGTAACTAAAATTAAATTTGTATTTGTAAAACCTGGGTCATTATAAACTATTGGAGAAGTATGTAAAACTTTACCAATATAACCTGTTTCTTCTTTTAATTCTCTTAATGCACATGTTTCAATTGATTCATTTGGATCAATTAAACCTGCTGGCATTTCAATACATACACCACCAACTGGTGCTCTAAATTGTTTTTGTAAAACAATTTCTGGTCCTTTAGAATTTTCAATTATAGCAATAATACCAACACCATCAATTTTTGTACCTTCAATTCTAGTCTTTCTAGAAGCCATTTCCCAATCACGAGTAACACCTTTTGGATCAGTATATTTAATTTTACCAAGTTTAACCCATTTGGCATTTCTAGATTCTAAATCTTCATAACTAATTACCTTGGCATCAGATGGATTACCTTTAGACATCTTAATAATTTTTCTAGTAGAATAATAGTACTTGGATTGTAATTGTAATTGGAAATTTAAAGATAACGGAAATGATTTTTTTAAATTCTTAATTGTTATTGTTAATCTATTAAAACTGCCTCTACCACAATTCATTAAACTATTTTTTTTTTTTTTTTTATTGATAAATTTAATTATTTCATCAATTTAAAAAAGGTGATTTCTCATATATGCACAATAATACTTCTTTACTTTAAATTGAAAATTTAGAAAAATACATCACATCAAAAAAAAAGAAAGAAAAACAAAATTATACCAAAAATAAAAAAAAATTTAAAGTTTCTCTTGTGAACTCATATATATATATATATATATATATTATCATCATCATCAACTAGAGGTTCATTCATTGATCTTTAGAATGACCAATCAATCAGATATAAATACTTTGAAACTAAAAATTCAGAATGAATTAATACAAAGTGGACAATATGATGAAATATCAAAATTTTTAAAATTTAAATTAATTGAAAATGGATGGTTTGATAATTTTAAAAATTTGGCTAGTAATACAATAAGTGAAAAGGAAAATCCAAATTTTAGTTCTTTAATAAGAGATTTAGAACCAAAAGCTTTAGAAATGGTACCGGATAACGTTAAGGAAGAAACATTGGTTAAGATAAGGCAATTTTTAGATAGTGTTATTGATAAATAGATTGATTTATTTACTTAGGGAAAAACTTTTTTTTTCCCTCTTTTTTATTTTATTTGGCATTAGAGAAGAAGAAGAAGATATCGATATTTAACTCTTTACTTATCCTTTTAGAGTTGTTGTTATCGGTTATTAAACGCAGTTATGTATTGGTAATAAAAAATCAGGTAGTGTAGATTTGAACACCCATTTTTGTCTTAATTGTAAACAATTTCTCATATATTTTGAAAACAGTAGCGGTAAACTACTATATATATTCAATAATCTTGGTGAAACGTTTGAAAAGTGGAAATGTCACAGTTGAATAATGATCTAGAGAGCACGATGGTGACTACGGTGATGAATGTTAGCAATTCGTTTATTTCCAGTAAGTATGAAAATTGAAATTTTTTTTATAATAAATGGATTTTTTTCAAAATTGATTGATTCAGAAAATTAACAATTAGTTTTTCTTTTAGGTTTGGATCATTTACCTTGCGATGTTGTCAGATCGTTATGGCTTATACAATCTTTGAACTTATCTATCAATCAGAAATTTAATGATTTGAACATGTTAGTGGGTACATGTTCAGGATCGAAATTACAGCTGCCTAATGTACTGGTACTTTCACAAATATCTTATCTTCGAGAATCTATCAATAGGTTGAAATTAGAAGTATCACTGGAATGTAAACATTTACTTTCAAAATTAAATGCACATAAAAATTATTTGGTTAATGATACAATTACAATGAATGAGATTGTTCGGTTAAGAAAAGAAAATTTAAATAAAAATGATATGGAAAGTTTTAAAAAATTTAAAATAAATTTCTTGAAAAAAATAGGTCACAATGATGTTGAATCAGAACTTAAGATGCAAAAATCAGGAAAAATAGGGCGGGCCCAACAAGAAGTCATTAATAAAAATTTAATTGCTTCAGATTCAGCTTCAATGGGTTCCTTGAAGAAAAATCAAGTTAAAACATTTGATAAAAAAAATGTATATCCAATAAAGTTAAAACTCAAATCCTCAGCGCTTCTTTCTTCACAAAAAAAAATATCATCAAGACCTGCTATCAAGCTCAAAATAAGAACAAACAATACGCCGCCACCACCGCCACCACCGCCACCACTGCAGCAGCCGCAACAACAACAACAACAACAACAACAACAACAAAAAAAACAAGCTCCTCTTCTGCTGCTTCCGACTGGAAGGTCTACAATACAACAATCAATTCCAGATCTGCAACAACCAAATTTATTTGAAGATACAGGACCTAAATATTGCTATTGTAGAACCGGTGACTCAGGTAAGATGATTGCATGTGATAATCCAAAATGTAAAATTGAGTGGTTTCATTATAAATGTCTTGGTTTCAAAACAAACGAAAAAGTACCAGATACTTGGTATTGTAAACCATGTACAGAATTAATGGAAAAGAAAAAGAACAAAAATAAGAAAAAGTCAACTACAAGTGCTGCCAGTGTCACACCTGATGATAACAAAAATAGTACAATAAAGAGAGGTAGCTCTCTGCTTAATACTGATAAATCCAGTAATGCTAATAAAAAGCAAAAAATGAAAACGAACGACATCAACATCCCTAAAATAGGTACAAGAAAAAGTTCAAGATTAAATAGCTTAATATGAAATAACTGGCTATTTCGTATTTTAATAAATTTTTTTTTTTGTTTAACTGAAACCAAGTTAATAATATACAAGGAAATATACATACTTCTAGTGTTTTATCTCCATATTTTCTCATCTGAGTAGTACAAGAAACATAACCCATTGTAGCCAGATATAATACCAACAGCGCAATAAACACTATATATCATTAACTTGACAAATTCATATTTTTGTAGTATCTCAAATTTATGACTAACCGCATCCATAACTCCAACAATAAATACCATCGGTATTAAACCGAATATGTAGATAAGACTCATTCTATCCAACAAGAAAACTCTTCTGGATAATGAAGATGATATTTTGGTAACCTCTTGAAATGATGCAAAATATATGATGCACCATACATAAGTATACAATAGTTTAAACATAAATTCACCTGGACCATAGAGTAATGGGAATAACGACACATATCCAGCGCTTACCAATAATTGAAATGGCATCACTAATCGTCTATCCTGGATGACCAAAAAGGAAAAGGGGACAATCACCAACATAATTGCTTTTTCATGAACGTGCCATCCAAACAAAAAAGACGCAGCTCCACAAAGAGTAATGGAACCTACAAATCTTTCAAAAGTTGGAGAAATCAAGAGAGGAAGTAATGAAAAAGTTTGGTAGAAAA
Source organism: Pachysolen tannophilus NRRL Y-2460 (assembly GCA_001661245.1). Classification (NCBI taxonomy): domain Eukaryota; kingdom Fungi; phylum Ascomycota; class Pichiomycetes; order Alaninales; family Pachysolenaceae; genus Pachysolen; species Pachysolen tannophilus. The sequence continues at coordinate 193,313 of KV454011.1, forward strand.
GGGTCAACAGGAATGTTACCCAAGGTTGTATATTTGGCAAAATTAAAAAATCGACTTCTCCAACTAATCCTTTTGTCATTGACAAATTGGATGAAGAAAGTTTTAACAGAATTGATTCATGAGATAAATTTGGAGAAAACCTGGAAATTACACTTCCAAAAAATGGTAAAGAGTAAAGCCTAAGCAATATTCTATCAGCAAAAGAATAAATTGCCCAAATATTGGGTGCCCAATACAGATGTGTAAGTCCTCTAGAAAAGGGGAATAATCTTTGCAATAAACTTGGTAAGACACCATAGTAAATAAAGGGACCAAATGCAACACTGAAAACTCCAATAACAATCAACCCTAATTTTATTAAATTTTGCCATATTACAAAATTGACTAAATCATTGATATTTCTAGGAATCTTCCAATTTAAACAATATGCTCTTAATAAGAAAACGAAAAAAGCTGGAGCAATGTACAAAAAAATGTGCTTGAAACATAATAATGTAGAAAAGCAAAATGCACATAAACAATACTTTTGTAACTTTGCTGCAACAAGTGCAAATACAAGAATACCAAACATCATTCCATTGTATTGAAAATGAATATGGTCTACTATAAATAAACCTGGAGATAATGCTAACGAACTCGCAACAACAAATGATCTTGATTTATCTTTAGGTGAAGAAGAATTGACATACCATTGTAAAGCAACAAAATAAAGTATTTCACTAATAATGACTGTAGACCTCTGGAAATATATTGTTGGCCATGAATAAACACCTTTATCAACAATATCCAAACAACCATCTTCCTTAACAATATTGGGCACAAATTGTGAAAGAAGCCATTCAAAATATGCAAAAAAGGGCGGATAATCCAAAGTCCACTGTGATGTATTCTCCAAATACCATTGAGATAACGGTAACTTATTCGTTATAGCCAACCAATTTCTATGAACATCGAAATCTGTAGAATGGTATGAAACGAATAAAAGTATCTTAAGTAACGTTGAAGCAACCCATATATTCCACAAAGAAAAATTCCTCTCCTCTTTCACTGTAGGAGAATCAACAGCCTTCTTGCTTTTTTTCAACAGCGACTTACACAGCATTTACCAAACAAACTCTGTATATTATATTATCTCTTTTCAAATTCCTTCTACTAATTTTGCAAATGTTTTTAAAAATTACAAAATTCTATGTGAAAAAAAAAAAAAAATGAAAAATAAAAATAAGTGAAATTTTAAAGAAGCGAGAGGTTAAAGTACCATACAATTGATAATTATAAATATTCTCTTTAAGAGTGAGCTGCTATTGATTGGAAATGAGCATATTTATGTAGATTATTTTTCTAAAAAGAGTTATACTCGGTAATTACAAAAAAGAATAAAATGAAATAAAATTAAATATAATAAAAGACATACATACAGTTTTAAATGCTTTAGATAAATTTGCGAAAAAAAAAGTCAATAATCAAGGGGTCAACAACTTATGAAATGATGGCTTCACCATTTTTCCTCTGGATTCTTCTTGAACTCTTCGTACAGCTGTTTATTAAACAAGGACAATTCCGTTTCGTTTTCAACACCGTAATCACACAATTTCTTTTCTTGATTTTCTAAATCCAATATCCAATCTTCATCGTGCTCCATATTAATGACCAAATTCATTGTCTTGGATCCGTGCGCATGGGTATATATCTTCATAGTATCATAAGCAACATTCCTATATGGCCTTAAGGCACCTGTCGTATTAATTGTATTGATAATTTGATCAAATAGTTGTTTCGGAGTGGTGTTTTTCAAATCAACATGTTGTACTACATAATTTTTTACATTCCTATATGGGAAAGATCTAATTATTCTAATGGTTAAAACTGCATCCGTCAATGGACGAGTAGTCGACGTTAGTGGCTCTTCAAGATCAAACTCTGACATATTCGGAAATATCCCTTGAATCAATTCATGTTTTTATTAGTAAATATAATTATGTCTTTTAAAAAATCTCATGTCTAAAAATTTTCTGAGCTTTTCCTGTCCTAAAAGAGGGTATTGAAGAAATTACAAAGTACTATAAAAAAGGGGATACCGCTGAATATACTAATTAATTTTATTTCTTATATATATATATGTATATGTATATGTATATGTATATGTATAGACTATAGATTGTTTAGAATTGCTTGTTCGTTGCAGACTTCTAGATTGTCATGATGCTGGTCTTTTAAGCTCAGGTTTCCCTTTCCTGAACTGTTGTAGCTTACAATGCTTACGTTGTCCAAAGATTCTCCTTCGCAAGACAACGATAACCCGGAAACTTCATTGACGAATTGGTAGAAGTCATATGATCTTTCCATCTCTTCGTTTACTCCATTTTCAAGGTCATTGGAAGCCTGAGATGATAGGCTTTCATCTTTGCTAGTAGTGCTGCTGTGAATACCATTCACTGTCTTCAAAGAACTACGCTTACTTCTACCACCACCACCAGAAGAAGAAGAAGAAGAAGAAGAAGAAGAAGAACCTGAATATCTAGGGAAATGATCTTCTATCAGTTCTATTATATTTTGGCTAATTTTTGAATTTTTCAAATCAAATTCCGTGATATAAGGCTTACCTTGACTTAATTCTTCAAAACATTTCATTGCTTCATTAGCACTCATATAGTTATTATCGTCATTGATTAAATCGTTTATTACATTGATAAATGAACCAAACCCAATTCCCATTTCTCTTTCATCACTATGCTTATATATGTCAAATATCTCTTGCACTTCTTCTAGAGCCAATTCAAAACCAATGGTTTTCAAAGATTCTGCAAATTCGCCATAATTCAAATGATTTTTTTTCCCATGATCAAATTTTTTAAAAATTATCTCAAATTCTTCAATTTGTAATGGTGTTAAATTATTATTATCATTTTCAGGTAAATTGTTTCTTGCAGAAAATTGGTTTTCAATAAATGATAATTTCTCAACAACCAAGTTTTTCAATAATGAACATTCATATCTTAATTCATCATATGTAGATGCATTATAAAGATCATTATCTTCAATATTACTTGCAATACACTTTTCATTAAGCAGAGAAATACTTTTCAATGGCTTTTCTAAAAGTTTTAAATCTTCGCTTAGCTGAGAAATCATTTCAAGTTGATCTTCTAAATTAGAGTTTAAATTTTCTAATTGACTGTATAATTTATTTATCTTAACGTTGATGTCCATTGAGAGACTAGCAAAATTTTCACACATTGTTTTCTGAATTTCTTGAAGTTCTTTATTTATGGATTTTGAAACTTGTAATTCCAATTCACTTAATTTCAACCATAAACAATCAATAAACTTTGTTGTAAGATTTTCTGGGGGGTCATAAGGGTGTAAGCAATACGTTAATAATTTTGTCTTCACGTTATTTAATAATATAATTAATTCTGATTTTTCCTTTAGCCATTTTCTCTTGAGATTATTTTTGTAGATTTTATTAAAGTTATTTTTTTCCAGTAAGATTGTTTGATAATCACCATAATCTCCTTTGCTAGTATGACATTCAATCTTTGACTGCCATTTAGAAATTTGCAAATTAAGTTCATGAATCAAGCACCTGGCTCTTTTTTCATAATTATTTTGCAAATCTAAAACACTCATTGCAATACCTATAAATTTTTCAATTTTTTCAGAACTTTTCTGTTTTTCAACTTCCATATGTTCCATATCATGGAATTTATTATACCATTCAATTAAATATGACACCACTGTTTTCTCATCTGGTATTTCTTTCAGTAAATCTTCACAATCTAATAATTGTGGTATTCCTAATTCATTTGTAGCTATATTTAATGCCTGTTGAATATTTGACAAATTATTTGTTGGATTTAACGATTCAAAATTTAATAATTCAGGTTTATATCTATGTATTATAGCACATAACGCTAAACCATCATTCCAACTTGTGGTAAAATTCTCAACATTAACATTTGAGTGATTTTTAGTACAGCTTTGACACCAAAGTAATAATTCAGCTTTTCTAGAACTTGCAAGACTGTTCTTGTGATTTATCATGGAAAATTGTAAAATTAAAGACCATACTAAACCCAAGATCAATTTCAAATTCCCCTCTTGAATATCTTCTGCTCCTATATTATACAAGTTGATGCTATTATTAAATTTTATGAATTCCAAAGCGTAGTTGATATTTTCAACACATTGAATACCTAACTTTGGGTTCTCATAAATTGGTCTTATCTTCAAATCAGTATGGTTTCGTGAAATCACAGATAATAATTCTATCAAGACAACACCATCTGATAAATCTTTGGCCAAATTCTCTACTTTCCTAGCTGGTAACTTTGAGTTTATCCATCTTAAAAAAGTCTTGTGTTGGGCCTCAGCCCATTCAGGAACCTGAATATTGGCCATATATGTGAATATTTAAAAAATCACGGAAATATTCGCAACAGGAAAATCTTCTTCTTTAATATATTTAAAATTTCTCTTTTATTTCTTCTTTAGTGGACTCGTATAAGATCAGTTTCAAGCAATAAACTGTAATGATCAACTTGAAACGATGCGTTTTAACGTATGAAACGATTTAACATTTTAAGAAACTTTTAGAGCTCAACCTCAACTTCAACCACAACCTCAACCTCCGCTATGGTAAAGAAAATTAGTACCACCGCGCCCTTCATGCAAGATGCAGTAAATCTGAAAAATTAACGCGTTAAATTATTAATCCAAAACAGGAAATTTTTGTTTTAAATTTGATCATTTTTCAATTGCTTTACCTGTAAGACGAGTTAAATGCTCATCTACTTTTGTATATATAGAGGTTACGGTTACGGTTACGGTTACGGTTACGAATATGGGGAAACAATTCTGTAAAATGTGAACTTAATGGAGTTTAAGCGATTGTAAAAAATTCCACAATCTTAATGTATATTGATAATAATATATACTGCACAACGTTAAAATGTGCTAATACTGGTATCATGTTACTTAAGTTTGAAATGAAACATTAGCACGACTGTTGTAAACTCCCGGTGGCCAAGTTGGCTAAGGCGCGAGACTGTAATTGTTCTCACCTTCAACATTTAAAATTGAGGGTAAAATAGTAATCTTGAGATCGGGTGTTCGATTCACCCCCGGGAGAATTTTTTTTTTTATTTTTTAATTTTTTTTTTTTCACTTTTTTTGGCGTGAGGCTCACTCATATCGAGAATATTATATATATATGTACTACAAAAAATAGGTTGGTGCCTTTGCATCCAAACTTAACATCATCAGAAAGCTAGAATTGAAATTTGTAAAAAGTAAAAATGTCCCAAAAGTATAAGAAATGTAAACTATTAGTAAGAAGTCAATAAAAGGGTATAAATAAGTTTATAATATATATATATATATATATATATATATATAAATATAGGTAGATTGTGATTTATATTTTCTAGTTGTAGTAACACTCTCCAGAGATTCTTTTCAATAAATCGAAATCGTATAGGTCTGCATTTTTCATATGATGATGATCTTCCACGATGGAACTGTTACTTCTATTTTCGGTGGTGAAGTCTTTGGCAATGGCACCCGTACCACTGTTGGTATCATCTAATGAAATAAGTTGTGCATTTTTTCTAACATCCACTAATACTTTTATCTGATTTTGAGTATCTTCGGATAATTCCTCGAATTTACTATTTGCTAATAATTTCAATCCATCTAACCATATATAAGATGCTTCTTTAGTGTCAGTGTAAAAACTTAATAATGTTTTCTTATTCTTACCTATTAGAGTAATCTTCTCGTATGAAGATTTACTCTTAATTGTGATTAACCTAGAATTCTCTGGAACTTGCTTACCGTTATCAACAGGTGTAGCTTCAAAATTTGCAATTGAATTTATGTCTAGAACGTGACCAGTTTTGTCAATGTTTGGAGTTTGTTTCGATTTAGATTTAAATTCTTTATATATGATTGCCAAGTTATTTGGAGAAAGTATCAAGAAATACATCTGTGGTTTCCTCGAACCAGTATTATTCTGCAGTTGCTGCTGTTGCTGTATGCGGACAGGGTTTTCTGCATATACCCATGAGCCTTTAGAAAGATTTAATAATCTTTGTTCTTTGATGAAATTCATCACTTCAGATTGTAAAAACTTATCAAAACTAGTATTCATCCATGCTGCAGAATGACGTTCTCTAATTTCTCTTAATTGAATCTTCCTTAAATCAGCGTATGAGAATTTATTTAAGGCTCCCAAGACTTCACCCATAGAACTTCCACTACCTAACAGTGTATCTGCATGAGTATACAGTGTATGAATACTTTTGATTATAATAGGAACGTCTTTCAGTTCTGCATTCGATGTCTTCCAAATTCGAAGCATTTGAAGCATACCTACATAAAACAAAGAATCAACACTATAAAGACGGTTTTTCAAATTTATATAATTCTTGGTCAACAACACATCATCAAAGAGAAAATCAGAGACTGCCATAGCTGCAATTGAAAGTGGGAAACAAGAGCTTTCATCAGCAAAAATTAACTGTTCCGAATATTCCTTTTTAAAGGTTAAATTTGGATCATGAAGAAAAGAAATAATATCAATTAAATTGGTAATACTATAATTTTCAAGAATATATCTTTTTGGATCAGATGACAAACCAGCAGTGACATAATCAAATCTTGTTGATTGAGAAACTGATGGATTTAAATTTTTGGCATATAATTCCAAGAGCTCATGTACATAAAGATGATAATTTTTGGATTTCGTATGGTAGTTTTCAGTATTTAAACAACGCTTACAATTGATAATAGATCTTGTTAAATCTTGAATATCTTTACCAAATTTACCAAAAAGTGAACTATCTTCTGTTAACGCAGTAATACTCATGAAAAAAGTTGAATCACGAATAGTTTTCATGAAAACAATTAATTCACCAAATTTTTTTTCAACAGCGCTACTTAATAATCTTGAAATAAATTGAATTGAAAATGAAATAGTGCTAAAAGTATTACCTGAAATTAATTTGGCCGTTATAACATCAACAATTTGTATATTTTTACAAATTGCATTCAATACAGGAATCGTATTTGTTGAAATACTACCTTTCAACAATGCAATTGAAAAAATCAATATGCAATCAAATGTAGCTGCTTGTAAGTTTGGAGATACAATGGAAAATAAGCACTGATAAAATTTCTCATCCAATACCAAACTCAATTCTTCTGATTGTGGCAAAATTTCAACCAACTTGGATAGTATAACTATACTGTTAACTTTCTCTAATTTGTCTGAACCAACAATATGTGTTTTCAAATTCTCAAGAAGTTTTTGTGAACTTTGGACATCCAAAGTCGCTGAGGGATTTTTCCTAATGAATTCATTAACCTTATGATTGATCGTAGTTGTATTATCCACCATATCCTAAATTCTAAATTTGCAAAATATAAATATCTCCAACTTCAAACTTTACTATCAATAAGTAACAGTTTATCAAAGCATAAATAGGGAGTACGGTTTATTTTTATAAAATTATCACTTATTTCTCACCTTATCCTTTTTTTTTTCACTCCTCGAGGACTGAAAAAACTATGGTCGTGCACTTTGAAACTAAAAAATATACTAAAACGACAGCCCTTGTCTCTGGAAGTAAATGGTTTATGGAATATGGGAACAATGAACAACGACAATAAACCAGTTCAAAGATATTTGTATATAGTTCAATTCAGGTGAGAGAGATGAAGAAGAAGTAGAAGATCTTACAGGCACTAATTTTTTTTTTTTTTGTTTTTGAGTTTTAAGTCTGTTTTTCTATTTTTTGGTGTTTTCAGTGGTTTTGAACCTCTTTTCCAAGCGTAAGGTTAAGGTTTCGCTCGCTCGTCCCTGGTTATGAATGATGATCGATCAATATGTCCCAGACCTGAACTAATTACAAACCTATACCATCTTAATGACAATTTTTCTTGTTCTAAAAGAGAAGAGACTGCAAAAATGCTGTTCCTGGATTATATATCAACTGCTCTATGTGCTGATATAGGTTAAAACGCAGCCACCTCCTGGTTAATCCAAAATGGCCTTGCCCTTTAGCACGGCTGTTACTAACCATTATTTGTAAAGGCACATAACCATTGACCGCAGAGGTTGTCCAGGTGGTCCTCCCCAAGCATTTTCAATCACATCTTTGGTGGTTGAAATCATTTCAATTGAACTGGGAAAAAATATCATTAATTCAAAAGAAGTCTTAGACTTAGCAGGTTAAATTGCTTGGCTAGATGATGTGTCAGCTAGTAAAAAGTAGCTTTCTCTTGTTTAGAAAAAGAGTAAAATAAATGTAATGACCAAAAAAAAAAGAGAGACAAGAATTGCAATAGTCGGTCGGATAAATGTAAATTGCAGTTTAACAGAAGACACTTTGATGAGAGTAGACATATAAGGTCTCACTATCCAAAAATACTTTGCTAATATGTTAATAACATAAATAGAATGTTTAAATATTGTATTTAACGATTTTTCTTTTTTTTCTTTTTTTTTATTTTTTATTTTTTCTATATATATGTATAAATATATATTTTCTGGCTAAAGAACGCGGAGGTTTAATATAAAATATTCAAGATTTGTACACTGATATTCTTCTTCATCATTAATATTGCTTTCATCTTGAATATTGTCTTTCAGATTGGTTTTTGGGAAAACTAGTTATTTTTATCCCAAGTTTTTTTTTTTTACTCTCCTATATGCTTCAGCAACGATAGCAGGATTCGAGCCAGTTGGAATGAGCCAAACATCAGTGATAGCAAAGGGTAATACCCTGTCTTCTAAAGTTCAGCTACTGGATCAAAGAATCAAAGAGCAAGCTTTGTCATTGTGAGTATGAGTATATCCGTATAAGATTTGTTTATACCTAGGGAGATTCCTTACTAACCTTCTTTTTCTAGATTGAAAACCATTCATGATCCGTCTAAATCCCTATATTGTAGAATAGAGCACAAAACAACTAAGATGATCTCATCTGTACAGATGTGTGATCATTCGCACTTAAAACCAGTGTGGTCGGAAGATATGATTTATTATTATAGTTGTATGTTAATGGACAGGTATTTAAACCCGGAACTCAAGTTGGGTATTTTTAGAGATTCAGAAAGAAATGGGCCCAAACTTTCTCGTGATTGTGTTTTCCATCCTTTTAAATACCAAGATGATTGGCATTTGGCTATTTTCCATAACGTTTCGAGAAAGATCATACTTATAGATTGTAATTGTAGCTCAGAAAATTCGGTAATCTTTCAGGATGGTTGCTTGTCTGTATCCCAAATGGATAAAGATTTTTTATTCAGTATTGGACTTAAACATGCTAAAAAGTTTCCATATGTATTTAGAGTTTCAAAACTTTTCACTAGGATTTCGGATGCTAATGCTAAGAATGTCTTGGGAGTCATTTATGGTATATGTTGTACTAAAAACATCTTAGATTTTTTAGATGGCGCAAACACAAAATTTAACAAGTTTGATATTTCATTATTTTTCACCCAGGAGTTTCAGCAATTCGATAGGCACACCATTGATAAAATATATCTAACGCCTGCTGTTTTTAATGAATTGGAAGCTATAGAGAACCTGCCGAAGGAGGCCAAGAAAAGGAAAGAAAAAAAAAGCAATAACACCATACAACTGTCGTCTTCAGAGTCATTTGTGTTAGAACATGAAAATCAGTTGCTGCAAGAAAAGCCAACATCACTGAAAAAACTGGGTGTCACGAATTATCCCACTCCACCTTTAGACCCTAGTCATAATCTAGATGTAAATAATAGGGGCACTAAGAATCGGAAAAAATTAACGAAGGCAACAACCAATAGGAAAAAACTCAAGATCACTTTAATACCAGAGGACTATTTTGTTTCTAAAGATATTGCAACACAATTTAGACGTGATATTTATGGAAACATGTATGAATTTGAGGATCCAAATCTTTTGGATCAAATGCTAGATTTTTTCCAGAAATGTTTATCAAAAGAATATAGCAAAGAGGAGTACGCTTTTTGTCCAATAATGTGTAAAGATGTTGTCAATGCCGCTATTTTCATTCTAAAAAATAGAGAGAAAAAATTTGATTACGATGATGAATATTTCGCAGAGGATTTAAAAATTGATAACGAAAGTCAAATATTCCCTGTATTTTTACATCAGACAAATCTTTACCTCTTGGAATTTAAATGTAAGGATAAGTATCATACTTACATTAATATCTTGGAGGTCACTAAGAAAACAAACACCAGAGATATCTTAAGTACACCGATTTTGAAAAAATTAGTTGAACGCTACGCTTTTATCAATAACAGGAAAATTATGGAGGTAAACGCAGCAAAATTTTTTCTTCCAGATTCATGTTTGCATAACTTGATAATGACAATGTTTTTCATTGTGGCGAAATCGATCAAAAATAAATCTTTTTCAATCAAAGACAAAATGGATATCACTCTGATAAATGATTTTTCAAAAAACTTAAAAGAAATGATGTTGGCAATCGAAATGGATGACAGTCAAAAGAGAGATCGTGCTTATCTTGCGATGATGGAAACCTTACAGATTTAAAGACCAACAACAACAACAACAAAAAAAAAGGAAGGAGTTCTTGCTATTTTATTTAACATGTTTAGTTTAGTTATTTTAATTTTTTGTTTCAATTCTTCTTACTAATTGTTCTGTATATTATGAATTTTAGTTCTTGCTAATTCGGGTTATCTTATTTATCTTATTCAACAAATTTCTGATTGATTCATTATAAAATACAAGTTATATACAAGTTTCAAATCAAACATCCAAAGATTTCAATATCTCAGACGTTTGTAAGACCCTATCGTCATCACCAAACTGTCCCATTATCTGAATACCGATTGGAACATCATTGGATGATCTCCATGGAATGCTGATTGTTGGCAATCCTGCTAATGATGCAGGAATAGTCAACACATCATTAACGTAAGAGTTGGTTGGGCTTGAATGATCCTTTGCTTCAAAATCTTCTAATTTTGGTGCAGCAGTCATTGATGTTGGCGAGATTAAAAAGTCAATGATCCCAGTACTGTCATTGACCTTATTTCTTGACAAAATATTTTCAAATCTAAATATCTGGTCAAATTCTACACGCAACTGTTTTCTAATTAACTGTGCCTTAATGAAATTATTTTCAAACAGTTCTGATGATAAATTATAAGTCCCCATCAATATTCTTCTCTTTACTTCATCTCCAAATCCTTTTGTTCTTGTAGGGGCAAATAATACACCGTTTTCACTATCTTTAGAAGATGAATCTGAAAACCTGAAACCATATCTTATCCCATCATATCTTGCAAGGTTAGACGATGCCTCTGCTGGGGCTAATGTGTAGTATGCAGGTAATGAGTTTTTTATGGAAGGTATTGATATTTTAATGATTTCATGACCCAGTTTTTGTAATTTCGACAAGCAGTCAAACCACGCCTTAGACACTTCTGGAGATAAATCTGAAACGTTGAATTCTTCTGCTACACCAATCTTCAAAATATTCCTGTCGGGTCTTGAATACTCTTTGGATACTAAATCATCTATCTCCAGTCTTTTCTCCGGATCTAATGAAGTCGGATCCTTTACATCGTACTTATTCAAAATTTTGTAAACTTCACGAACCGTATCCAAATCATTAGCAATAATCCCGACCGTGTCTAAACTCTGAGCATATGCAATAACACCCCAACGTGAAATTCTCCCATAAGAAGGTTTGAAACCTAACACACCACAATAAGCAGCTGGCAATCTTACAGAACCACCGGTATCAGTTCCAATACCAAAATTTGCCAACCCACTAGCTACTGCAGCTGCAGTACCACCAGAAGAGCCACCAGCTACTCTTTTTTCCTCTGGAAATAACGGATTAAGTGTAGCACCAAAAATCGAATGGGTTGTCAGTGAACCCATTCCAAACTCGTCTAGATTCGTCTTTCCAATTATCACCGTACCGTTTTCTTCCAAAATTTTCGTTATTGTCGATTCAAATGGACTCCTATAATCACGTAGCATTTTTGATGCACAAGTCGTCGGCTCGCTCATTGTAACGATATTATCCTTTATCACAGCTAGCTGGCAACTCAACTTCCCATCAGCATTTCCCAAATCATGAATTTTGTTCAATTTGTCCTTCAATAAAGAACTGGGCCGTATACTAGTAAAAATATTATATTTAGCTTGGCATTCTTGAATTTTATCTAAAGATCTCAATGACTTCAAGAACGTCTCCTTCAACTGCAAAGAGGAAGACATTTCCCTCAACTTGAAAAGAGAGCAACGGAGTATTCAGAGGTATTAAAGATTGAACTATAAAAGGTGAAAAAAAAAGTCGTTGAAATATGTATATATATATATATACACCATACATAAAATATATATACGAAGTTGATAATAATTCAAATATCATAATGGAAGAAGCCAAGGTTATTCCTCAAAAGAGGCCTGCTTCAGAGGCACCTGAGAAGGAGCAGACTCCTTTGAAGCAACATCATTACTCGACACGATCTACTACTGCATCTCATGATAACGATAAACAAATTGTACCAAGATTGAAACCATTGCCATATACCACTCAGGACTTGTATAATGAATTGAAACCACCACATAAAATTGAGATTATTAACTTGCTTCCTTTGCTGAATGGCAAAGTTTTCTATACCACGGAGGATCATCCTTTCAATAGGAGAGGTTTCAAGTATACTCCATGCAGACCTAATCCTTATTTGAAATCGTTGATGTATAGTACTACAGATTTACCACCTTATGATGTTCGAATTAGTTATTTTGACAGGTCACAAGGATGCTATATGGATGATCAAATGAAGGCAATAACTACTGATCAAGGTTGGAGAACTGCCAGGACAAACATTGGATTGAGGGAGGGAAATTATTACATGGAATTTAAAATTTTAAGAGCAAATGATTTTAACGAGAATGACTGTCACGTAAGAATTGGAATAGGAAGAAAAGAAGCATCCATGGAGGCACCAATTGGTTTTGATGGATATGGTTATGGATTAAGAGATAAAACAGGGCAAAAACTACACTTAAGCAGACCTGTGGAATTTATGAAAGGAGGTTTTAGAACCGGTGATGTTATTGGAATGTTGGTCGAATTGCCTAGCTTGGATATACAGAGAAAAATATGTGATCTTCAAATTAAGAATAAGATCAAATCGGATCCTTGTGAAGTAACTCTTGATGGTAATAGTGAAATTGAATATGACAAGGATATTGTAAGGGATCAGATTCCAATAAAATATAAGAGTCAGTTATATTTTGAACAATATGAATATACTCCAACAACACGGATGCAGCACTTGTTAAATCCAGTTACTGTGTTTGGAGAAAAAGCGATTCCTGATAAAGATAAATTCAAACCTGCAATCTTACCAAACTCCAAACTATCTTTTTATAAAAATGGAGAGTTTGTCGGTACCGCGTTTGAAAACCTCTATTGTTTTTTACCGCCAAACTCTGAACAATCACAAAATCCAATTATCAGTTCACTCAAGGGTAAACATTCTAAACTAGGTAACGACGCAGACTCTTTCCCAGTTGTTCATGATGATGGATCCTTGGGTTATTACCCAATGCTAAGTTGTTTCAAAAATGGGTGTGTGGAAATTAACCCAGGTCCCAATTTTGAATGTATTTCAGATGAAAGTTTGAAACAAAAATTGGCAGACAACCAAATCAAAAGTCTTAGTGAGAGGTATAATGAAAAAGTTGTTGAGGATATAGTTTTTGACATCATTGATGAAATCGAATCAGAATATTTGGATGCTTTAGAAGCATAAAAATGTTATTGTTCAGAGAAAAAAGAAAAAAAAACAATTAATGCATGAAGCTTTTTTATATAAAATATAAATGTAACTTAGTAACTTAGCTTGGTTCTATACCAAACCTGATCAAATTATTCTCATTCCAATCATCTCTGTTTGGCCAATTACTCATACAATTTTCATTTGGACAAGTGGTAGAGTTTTGTGATTGAAAATATTCTTTACCACATGTGCTGTGAAACCTTATAAAGCAACTATTATTTTTACATTTAATACCAGAAATTGCAATATTCGAGCACCTTTTACATAAACTTACTAACCCATTAATATTTTCCAGATTTTTTTCCCCGTAACGTTCAAGTAAATTTGGTTTCAACTCCACCAAAGATCTCACTGATAATGAATATGTATCCGTTGTGGTATTATGTTCAAACCATCCATTATCAACGAGTTCACCCAAGAAACTTTTAACTTCCTTCATCGTCTTCGAAGACGAGGGAGATTGATAAATAATATTTTGAGCAGTGGGGGCCCTAATGGCATATGTCTCGTCCTCATCTTCCATTATCATATCTATAATATCATTGATATACTTGATTTCATTCGGACCGTACTTGGTCAATAACCTGCTTATCTTATCGCTAAGCGTATTCACAAATAAATAATAATTTCTATTTGTATGCTGATTCTTAAATTTTCTAATCTCAAAATTCAACTCATGAATATTCTCATTGATCAGAGTTATACATTTCTCTGCTTCCTCCTGGTAATCAACCATATCAGTATTAGCATCAGGCTGATCCAACAAATATAACCGTTTAAACACTTGTTCAATAAAAATCTCTGTGCTGATAAATCTCACACTCATCATATATTGCACCACAGCCTTGTGCAAGTCCGTTAAAGCTACCACCTCTTCAGACATCTCCTCTGACCATTAACCTTAAGTTCAGCTGAATCACAGTTCTCTTCTCTTTAACTTCAAAGTCATTCTGATCAGCGCGTACCCATTTTTCTGTTTGTTTTTTGTTTGTTTTTTTTTTTTGGCCCTACAAAAAAAAATAACTTTCTCCTACTCGGAGATGCTTTGACCTTAAATCTTTTCAGAACAGGAGAATTTCTGCTATAATCGGAGAAGAAAAAAGAAAAAAAGATTTTGGAGATTTTAGAAGACTTTTCAAAGATTTCCGGAGAATTAGTTTTGGAAATCTTAAAGGAAAACGGAGAAGTTGACGGAGAACGGAGTTCTTTTATACCCGTTAGGCGATGGATTGGTGGTGTTGGAAGGTGATGAGGACATATATATATATATATATATATAAATATGTGATATATGAAAGGTATAACTGGTATATTTGTTCATCTTGAGAATCATTGAGCTTATATTTCCATTGGCAATAGCCTTGGAGGTGGAAAGAATAGTAGCTGGGTTTTTTTTGTCTTTTATTTTTGCGTTTGTTTTGGTTATTTGAAAAGCGGCAAACTCATATCCAAGATGAGTTCTGGGTTGGGACCAGGAACTAAGAAATTGGACAGATTACCATTAGAGATTTTGAATAAGATTTGCTCTAAATTGACTAAAAATGATGTTTTGAGTCTATGTTTGACTTCTAAAGCGTTTCTCCGGCCTTCTATGGCAAGGTTATATCATTCGATAACTATAATAGACAGTGGTATTTTCCATGATTCAAATATTTCTCATTTGGAGATTTTAGGATTTTATTATAATAAACATTCAACGACAACAACTGTTGTGAAGCATAATTTAGAATTGTTGATTAGGAGCTTACTTTATTTAAACCGTGAGAACATCAAGTTGATAAAAGAAGTCAATTGTTTTAGTAACAATGAGATGAGTTATAGGTTGGTTGAAAAACTTATGAATTTACTTCTGTTGAAATTATCATTGAAAAGGTTATGTTTACCTGTTTTCACAGAAAAAATGTTGAAATTTGATCAAGAATGTATAACTTGTTTAAGTATTAGTGGTACTTTTAATCATGTATTTGCCAATACAGATGAAGCTTTATCATGTCCTAATTTGGAATCTTTGCATTTAAGATCAGCTCTTGATAGTTATTGGGTTCATGTATTGGATAGCATTAAAGGTTATGAAAATGTTAAAACTTTAAAATTATCGGGAAATTCTATTGATGATGATTATGATGATTATGTACATCAAGGTCATGCAGAAGAAATTGAATCATTTTTCAGACTTTCTTCAATTTTTAATGATCATAAGGTTAAATTTAAAAATTTGAAAACATTGATTTTCCAAAAGATGAATTTTCAATATCGGGCTTCAGAGTTCCCATTTCTTGATTATTCTCTTGATTTAAGTTTTATAAATTTTGAAAATTTAGAAGGTTTGGTAATTGTTGAATGTGGTAAAGGTTGTTTAGTAGATATTTCTGATAAGCAAAAATCTAAAGAAGGAATTTCTAAAATTTTTAATCAAAATGTTATAAAAAATTTAAAACTTTTCATTTATGAAAATGGAGGAGGTTTATTTAATAAGGCTAATATTAGTCAAATGGAAAAATTAGAAAAATTACACCTTTCCAAAAGTAATTTTTTCAAATTTAATGAAATGTTGAAAACTATAAAAAATTTGAAAAATTTAACAATGATTTCATATAATGATGAAGATTTAATTAAACATTTTTGTGACATTATTAGTAGTCAATTTGTTGCAAATGATAAATTTTCACAAAGATTCTTAACAGACTACCAGTTTAAACCAACAACCCCAAGATCAAAGTATTCATCCAAAGAATTAAACTATTTATTTAATTCTTACCAGATTGCAACAGATTATTTCAACGTCAATTTTCAAAACGACATTAACCCATTCGAAGATCTATATTTTAACGACAAAAGTTTTATAAACCAATTCTTTAAAGAAGTGTTTAAACCTTTTAAAGATGAAATTATTCCAAGATTTCTCCCTCTTGCAAGCAAGATTTTCGAAACAAACTCAAACATAACATATGTCAAGATATGTGCAATAGGCTTCAAATACAATCGGAAACTCGGCACCTGTTATATGGACAACTGAAAGCTGAACGCTACAAGGCTAAAAGCTACAAGGCTTTAAACTTTTCATTTTTCATTTTTTTGGTTTTTTTTTTTGCTTTTCATCTTTTTTAATCATATTTATTTGTATTCAATGCTTGGTTATGGACAGGACGGTTTTAGCTTTTTTATCATCTATAGGAACATATTTATTTTAATTATTTGAACACTTTTTTTTTTTATTTTTTTTATTTTTTTTAGCTTTACTCTACATCTCTCATACATTGACTATTATCTCGCTACTTGATATCCATTTTCCTACTACTTCTAACCTGTCAATTTCAACTCTTTTATCGTTGTCGTTGTCGTTGTCTTTGAAATTACCTCCAAAAAAATCATGGTCGTGCGCAAAATCACCAATTGTTTTATTTGGTGAACGAAGGGTAGTAAACACAGTAAACAGGAAATATTATATTGTTAATCTATAAATTTATAATTAAATTAACAAATACTTGTTTTAAAAAAAACTAGCACTTGTATTGGTTTTTAGTTCATAGGAGCTATTATTAGAGGTTGTAATTTATATCTACTGGAGGTAACTTGGTAGAAACATTTTTTTTTTTTTTATATATATTAATTTTATTTTTTTTTGTATTTTTGGATTTTGGATTGAAGAAGGTTTGGATTTGACTTGACAATGGCGTTTAACTACAATCAACAGCAGAACCCACAATACAATACTTATAAACCAAATAATTTGGAGTTTTACCAGTATTCTGGTCAGCAGCAAAATCAGCAGTATCTGGCGAACAGTTTTGTTAATCCTGGTCTTTCAGGACCAATGACGAATACTTTTAATCCTACTTCTGCTACTACTGTTGGTGATTTAACTGGATCTATTGGTGATACTCAATTGTCCCATGGGATCTTGGCTGCGTTTTCTACTTCAGGATATCCTGGAGAGGCTCCATTATTGGAAGAATTGGGGATAAATTTCCAGCATATTAAGATGAAAACCCTAGCGGTTTTAAATTTTAGATCAAAGAATTTGGTTAATAATCCAGAGATATTAGGTGATAGTGATCTTGCAGGACCGATTTTATTTGGTGTGATGTTAGGTGCTTTCTTATTGCTCAATGGTAAATTTCATTTCAGTTATATCTACGGTGTCGATCTTATTGGTATTATTTCTTTACATCAATTGTTTAAATTAATGGCAAATAGCGAAGTGGAAAATATCGATATTATTAAAACTGGCTCAGTTATAGGTTATTGCTTATTACCCTTGGTAATATTAAGTGGGATCAATGTTGTCATCAATTTGAATAATTTCCTTGGGTACATCTTGACTGGATTGTTCATCTTTTGGTGTACTTTTTCATCTAGTTACTTCTTCATGGTGGCATTCAAATTGAGTAACGTCAGAATCTTGATTGCATACCCATTGGCTATCCTATATAGTATATTTGCATTGTTCATTATTTTCTAATCGAGCTTTTTTCTATCTATCTTTATCCATATATATATATATATATATTTATATTCATATTTATGTAATGATCTGAACACTTTTATTGATTGCATTTGAAAAGTAGATTAAATGAGTTTGTTTTCTTTTTCATTTTTTTTTTTTTTCAACTAATTGTAGAAAATGAAAAAGTAAAAAACCTGTAAAAATATCAGCTCAGTTTCTCTCTATTATATACTTTTCCCATGAACAATAAATATAATGATAAGAGTATCAACGGTTTCATGTTCCTTCACAGGTAATGCCAGTATAGGGTCCACCTATAGAGGTTTTAAAATTTTTTCAATTGCACTTTCATCCAGCGTTAAAAATCCACTTTCTTCAAATACTACAAGTATTACCAAACCTTACTATATCACTACACCAATTTTTTATGTTAATGCAGCACCTCATCTTGGCCATTTATATTCCATGTTACTTTGTGATATCAAGACCCGTTGGGTGAGATTATCAGGGAAACCTCTGTTTTTCACCACTGGTACGGATGAACATGGTTTAAAAGTTCAGATTGCATCAGAGAAAAATGATAAAAAAAATCCAAAAGAATTTTGTGATGAGTTATCAGTTACTTTCAAAGAATTAGCAAAATTGACGAATATTAACTATGATAGGTTTATCAGAACTACGGATGATGATCATTTACAAGCAGTTAAGAAATTTTGGGATATTGTTTATGAAAAAGGTTATATTTATAAAGGTCAACATTCAGGATGGTACTCAGTTAGTGATGAAACTTTTTACCCAGAAACCCAAATAGAACTGAAAATTGATCCATTGACAAATAAAGAAAAATTTTATTCTAAAGAAACAGGTACTGAAGTGATTTATGAAACGGAGGAAAATTATTTTTTTAAATTATCAAAGTTTAGACAACCATTAATTGAATTGTTGAAACAAAATCAAAATTTCATAATACCAAGAAATTACTATGAAATAATTTTAAAAGAATTAGAATCTGAAGAATTACAAGATTTGTCAATTTCAAGGCCTTACTCAAGATTAAAGTGGGGGATCCAGGTTCCTGAAGATCCTTCACAAGTTATCTATGTCTGGTTTGATGCATTAGTCAATTATTTGACAAGTACTGGATTCCCATGGTCTCCAACATCTTTAATACAAAAACTGCCTTTGAATAATCCATGGCCCGCATCACATTTAATTGGTAAAGATATTAGTAGGTTTCATTGTATCTACTGGCCAAGCTTCCTAATGGCTGCTGGAATCGAACTACCGAAGCAAGTAATTGTTCATGGTCACTGGTTAATGGGTGGTTCAAAAATGAGCAAAAGTAAAGGAAACATTGCAGACCCAATAGAAATGGCAAATTACTATGGTACAGAAAGCTTGAGATTTTTTTTAAGTGAAAATTCTGTCTTATCGAGTGACTGTGATTTCACAGAATCAAGATTAAACTTATCTCGTAATCAGTTTATCGACAAGATTTGTAATTTAATGCTCAGATCTTTGAGTAAGAATTTCAGTATCGAAAGAGCATTGTCAAAGTATGAATCAGGTTTGTATACAAATGAACAATTCATAAAAAGTTTCGATAATCCACAAGCTGAAAAAAGTATTAAAAGCATAACTGCAGATTTAAATGTATTGTACGAACGCATGGATGAAGAAATGAAAACTTTCACCACTCATAAGGCGATTAATGAAATTTGGAAAATCGTTCTTAAAGCTAATCTGTTGTTCAATGATGCAAAACCATGGACGTTTAAAAATGTTCAAGATTCACAAAAAGAAGTTTCTTTAATTGAAGATCCATTATCGAAACAAGATTTAATAATTTTTTTATCTTTAGAAACTATTAGAATATGTTCTATTTTACTTCAGCCATTTATACCTGAACTATCTAATCAACTCTTAGACAGATTGAAAGTCGATTCTGATAAAAGAATGGCAAAATTTGCCAAAGTTGGTAAAGACTTAACTTATGGTAAAGGTGTGGTATTCACAAAAGGTTCAGAAGTACCACTAGTCAAGCTTCCACTAAGAGAAGGTGCATTAAATGTTTAAAATTAATTACTTTCTTTTGTATATTACGTCTAAACTATCACATGTATATAAATGTATATAAACAAAATTATAAACCTATTGTTATAATATATGACCATTTTCAATTTTTAAAAATTATTAAACACAATTAATGTCGACGACCTCGCATTCTAAAGTATCTGTATCCATTAAAACTATCTGTCCAGAAACGTCAAATCTAGGAATAGAGATTAACCTGATGCTATAATTCTTTTCTCCAGTGTTGTCAACTGGAAGATTCATCATTTTTGTTTCAAATTTTGGTTGATTACCTGCAAAGTAAACATGTGGAGTCTCTTCTAAAGTGAAAGGATCTGAATCATCATAAGGGTAGCACCACAATGTGTCTGGAGCAGTTGGTACAATGTTCTGCCATACCATTGTCGATTCTAATATTGGTATTCTCGAATCTTCCTGGCACAATGTTAATAACTCTCCTTGATTTTCGTTGACAATTTTCAGAACTTCTTCTGCACCATTATGTTTCTGATTCTCTTCAACCAGATTTTGAATCTTTGATAGGGGCACCACATACTTAAAAATATCAGTTATGTTTTCACCAGAAGTACCCAATATCCTCCATCCATCTACTTCTAACCATGCTGGATTAGTTAATCTGTTTAACTGGTTTGTTTTCAAATATTTTTTATTATTATGGAAAAAAGATTGATGTAATGGAGCCTGTGGATACGCTATTTCCGCTGGATCTGATTCCCCAGGAAGAATTGATACCGGTAACGACACCAATATTTCTTGTAAAAAGCCATCTAAAATCTGAATTGCTTCTGAACTAAAATTAGACTTATTTGCTCCTCTATATTTAGACTTCAAATCTTCTTGTCTATCCTGGTTAATTTCGCTTATCAGAGTTGAATTTCCTGCTATCACCAATCTAGTTATTTTTTTTGAATCATCTAGTAAAAATTCCCCAATAAGAAAATTTTTCAATAATTCCAACTTGACAATATCCAAATCTGCTGGATTGATACCCAATCCTGAAACAAAAGCAATCTTGTTACCATTAGTCCTTTCGGAAAATTTTTCATTGGTAATTTGTCTAGGTAATTGGGGTGCAGCATCTGGATAACAAATATCTACAACTTCAAATATACCAGATTTTATCTCTGCACCCAATAAACCTACAACGTTTCCTGTAACCAATAATGTCTTACGTAGAAAATCACCTTCCAAAACTGTTCTTCCACTTTCATCTTCTATCATAAACTGATCTTCATCAGGATCACTGTAACTCTCCGGAGGAGGTGGTGGAGCACCATACATATTTTGAGCAACTTCTTTCAACACATTTGGCTTATACTTTAAATCACTGAAAATTGTACCAATTATATAACATGGTCTATTACTCTCTGTATCTAATATCCTCTCTACATATTGAGGGGTTTGACCATCAACAAAATCATTTCCCCAAACTTCCTCACATTTACGAACTAATCTTTGCCTTAACAAGTTTAACCTATGGAAATACAACGAATTGAACTGTCTGTTAAATGCCCTTGAAGATTTTGGCAAGGTATATAAATTCTTGTTCTTATAATCTGTTGGTTCAAATGACACATTACGCTTCATACCTGTCGAACTCTTCTTGTTGTCGGATGACGATTCACTTTAAATATACATACAGTATTAATTAGTAAAAAATGTCACTATAACACTATTCAATACGATTTCAAATATACTCACTCATACGTAACCAAAAAATCAGAAGTCATTGCTTATCTTCAAGCAGACTGTTGCAAACATACAAATCTTTCAACCGATAAATATCAAGTCAAAAATAATATGGAAAATAGGAAAATTACCATCTCTTCAATTTTTCACTTGATCTCTTGCTTTTAAAGACGCGTTCTCAGACAGAGAAAAGCAGGTGTGACATGTGACATGGCATGAAAACCAGAAAGGTGACGTGACACTTCTGTTTCCATTACAAAACTATTGCAAAACTACGACGAGAATCAACGATTCATTAAGATTTATTAATATATATTTAAAATTGAACCTATACAAGTAACTCCCTAATAAACCCAAGAACACTAAGCTGCACTAAGCTGCAAAAAAAAAAAAAAATAAAGTTATAACCATTCAGCATCTTCTTCATCAGTGATGCCAAGGTCGAAGTTCATAGCAGCCTCTTCTGCCTTTTTTTGAACTTCGGTCAATCCAGTTAAATTCTCCAAATATTTCGAATCATTCAATGCCTCTTTAACAAACTCCCATCCTTTTTCTTTATATTCGCTTAATACGGCTAAGGAGCAGGCAGAACAATACTGGTAACTCGGTGCACTTAGCTTGATGTTATTGAAATTATGTAAAAAACCTCTAATCTGGTGTGGTAATGATCCCAATATAGTGTCTGAGTCTGTACTCTTATCAGAAGAAGCCGGTGCATGTTGTCTCAAGGGATGTTGCAATATTGAAACTAAAAGTTCTACTGTCAACGCTGAGGCAATTAAAGCGGCTCCGGGTCTAGTGACAGTACACATTTGATCTAATGTTCGATCCGTTAAACTATCAGAAGGCGCCACAACGTCATTACAAAAATAACAACCTAATCTATTTTCTTTCTCAGTTTCAGTTTCAGTTTCCAGTGAAGCATCAAATTCTTTAGAAGAAACACATCCATGTCTCATAACCAAATAACTATCAAATCCCAAGGCTGCATTCATAACAATCTTATCTTTTACATTGGCAACAACCGTAGGTAACCATCTAGTTTCTCGAGAATCCATTAACAAAAAAATCACGTCATGCTCTTCAATCAACTTAATCAATAATTGATAGTCTCTTTCTTGTTTTGCCTCGTTTGTTATTGGATGTCCAGCCATCGGTACTTCCAAATCATATCCTTTTGAATTGACTGAAGGATATATTTCCTTTATTGCTTCTGCTGCTCTAATAGCTTTCGAAACACCACCATTAAGACAATCTTTAAATTGAAATAAAGGTTGTCTTACTGGGTTAGAAAAAGAAACTTTACCATTATCAATAAAAGTTATATTCCTAAAACCCCATCCTAGTAAGGCTCTTGCAACATATGAACCTAAAGTTCCTGCACCCAACAATAAACATTTGGTTTCTTTCAAGACACTAAGATTTATCTCTGGGATAACTCTCCATTTCATCAATTTTAAATTTAAATCAACTGCCTGATCAGCTAATTGTACAGGGTTGATTAATGAGCCTAAATCTGCAAGTTTTGGTCCCAATTTCCCCTGAGAAGTCCTTTCCCAACCTGTTACCTTTGGCATCTCGGATTTTAATATATTTTCTGGTGAAGAAACTAAATCCAATATAAAACTTGAACTGGTGACTCGATAAACTAATACTTTAACTTTAGTATAACCATAAATATTTAACATAGTTAAACAATTTTGTAAACCCCACGAGACATTTTTACCCACACAGCAAGTATCTACCATACCAATAAATATTTCATTATCATCATTATTTATAATCTGTGATAAAGATTTGATTACAATGTTCTCATTATCGTTATTAGTTTCATCTATAAGGAAAAATTGTTCATTCTTACCACTTGTAATCCATTCCTTCACAGCGGAATCAAATCTTGTAACTTTATCTTCTAAATTCTCCAATAACCAATCGGAGTGCAATAGGGGGAAATTGAACCAGTAATAGAATTTATATTTTTTCAAATCAGAAAATGCCAAAATTGTGAAACTAGTCAATTGGTTTAATTTTTCCAAAATCGATCTATCCACAATTGTTTCATATAATCTAGCACCTTGTTTTTTCAAAAAATCATTTTTATTAATTTTCTTAAAATCTTCAATTGTGTTAAGATTGAACAAGAAACCTTGAGTAATAAAATTTGAATTCTCGGGTCTATTAAATTAAAATAAATGAATTTAGTTAATAATCAAATTCTGCAAAACCAAAAAAAACAAAAAAAGAAGTAATACTTACGATGCTTCGCTAAATTCATCAAAACTGGCAAAACTCAAATCGTTTAACGTTATAATCGGACCCTGTTCCCTCCCAATAGTTTTAAAATCATATGAACCATAAACAGTCTTAGAAGATGTATCTAACCTGTAGTCATTTAATTTTAAATCTGATAACTTTTGGAAAAATGAAGAGTCAACAAAAGAATGCGGACTAATAAACTCCAATTTACGTGACATATCTGACATATTCACCGTCTAATAACTATATCCTACTGACAAGAATTCATATATATATATATATATAATTATCTAGATATCAACTTGAAACTTTCTTTTAATCACAACTTATTTAATCATCTTTCTGTGTCGCTTATATTTCTTTCTATACATTAAATAGACTAAAATTAAGCATAATCATGTTGGCACGTGACTAATGCCCGTCAATTGGCAGAACCATCTCTTCCACCCACAACTCCACCTGCTCCATATCCACCATTTGCTCAATCTGCGCTATCTGTAGCATCTGCATTCCTATCGTCCAAGGTCATGTCATCCAACTCATCTAGCAACTCGTCGATATCGATGGCTGGTCCATCTTCACCTGCATCATCTCCTTCTTCATCATCTTCATCCATCTCTGCAGCATTTTGAGAATTATATCTTTGTTGCAGAAGATCATTTTGGTTGGCTTTATACAAGTTTATTGCCTGTCTCATCTCTGCATCTTCTTCTAATTCTTGTAAGAAGAGTTCGTAATCTCTTTCTGCTCTTTCTGCATCTTGTTTTGCAGCACGAGATTCTGTGTTAGCGGCAACTATATCTTTATGTTCTCTTGCCATTCTCTTTAATTTCCATTGTCTATTCTTGGATTTCTTGTTCTTTCTTTGATAATGTTTCTTCACGAGTACAACATCAGGAGCATTATCAACATCTAAACTATCCCATAAATCAGAATTAAAATTTGAGTTTGCAATATAATAACCCATTGCTGAATCTCCTGGGTGTAATATACCACCAAGATGTGATCTTATATAAAAAGTTTGATCATTAGAACCTAAATCTGCTGCTCTAGCAACAGTAATATCTGCTAATACATGTTTCCCCTTAGATTCTCCAGTAGGTTCCACATCTAAAACTATAAATTCAACAAGTTGAGTAACATCACATAATGAAGGGAAAGCATCTCTCCAATATACTCCCGGAGTTAAATCTGCAATTTGTAAAGTTGTAGGATCAATAAATTGTAATGAATTTGAAACTTTTGAACATAATACTATTCTTGAAATATTCCCTAATGAATGAGCCAATTTTCTTGGCAATATTACTAAATCATCTCTACAAATAGGAATGATTTCCACAGAAAATGTAAACTTATATGAAGATGAACCTGAATGTATATCCATAGAAACCAACTCTTCAGATTTTTTACTTTTAATAGGCACAACAGAATTAAGAAAATCAAGCATTTTAGTAGCATGATTCCTCTGAGCATAAAAAAAATCTAATCCATCTTTAGATTCTTGAATAGAAATGGTATCAACGTGTGCATTATGTTTTAAAATTAACTGTTCAAGATATAAAAAAGTTCTCTTATGTGGAACTTTTTGTCTAATTTGAACTGTTGCCCTCCAAGTATTTGTAGTATATGATTTTGCACAATCTGGACATTGCATAGCAACAACAACGTACTCAACTTCAAAACTTTGCTGAACAATAGTATTTGTCATAGCCTCACCTTGAACTGTTAACTTCACTCTAACTCTACGAGAATGAGGTTCTGTCCAAATAAATGAAGCATCCACCAATCTAACTTTTGTTAATCCTTTTAACCTTCTAAGACATAATGCTAATAATTCTCTGGATTCTAATTCTGCTCTGATCCATTGTCCCGGTGGCTGCAAAAACCTTTCACAGTTACGACAAAAGGAAAGATTTGCTTCTCTTGGAATACCCTCTGTAATATCAACGGTTAATTTAATACAATCATAACACATTACTAAACCTGTTGAACCATCCATAGGAATACCACAGTTACAACATAATACTGTCGCAACTGCTTGACCCTCATGGCTATGCGGTTGGAGCTGAGTATAGTTAGACATCTTATCAATCCTATCTCACTATAACTACCACTTTTGAATAATTTGATATTTTCATATATTTTTTTTGTAAAAAAGATATATTTTGATGAGCCTCACCTTTCTCTCTGCAAGTGAAAAATTTTTTTCTTTATTTTTTTTTTTTTTTTTATTCTATTTAATTATTTTCACCTTTTGACTTATAATAAATTTTATAGTTGAATCTATAGTGAAAAGAGGCAGCTATATATTCAAAAGAATAAATTTCAAAGGATAAATAGAAAAATCATAATAGGACGATATGAGTATAGATGGTAGTAGTGATGAACGAGAGGGTCTCTTGTCGAGATTTAAGAATCTTGAAGGAAATGTTGTTGTTGAGAATAGGACATCTGAGCCTAGAGATGTTCTCGCGATTGAACGAACTACTTTAAGTTGGATACGATTATCAAGTACATTGCTATTCGGTACAGTGGCCATCATTTTAAATTATAGATTTGAAAATTCAGATGGGGATGGGAAAGGTTTTACCAGAAGTAAAGGGTATATAATATCAGTTGGTTCGATTTTTTCAGCATTATCGATTTGTGCATTATTATTGGGAGGATATAATTATTTTGAAACAGTGAATCATTGCATCTCACAAAGAATTAATACTGTGAAATCAATGCCAACTTTTATATTTGTGCTGATTCTAGTTACCAGTTTATTAGCAGTCAGTATAAGTCTAATCGTAGATAGTGACTTTTGATATTATATATCATCAACCATGCATCATACTTTTTAAAACTCAGGCAGTGAACTGCAAAAAGATTTCATTTACTTACATATTATTTTCAATTCTACTCTTTACTCTACGCGCTCGACGCGTGAACGATTTAATCCATATTTGATATATTTAGTACCCATATATCCCTCTCTATAAATAATTAATACCGATTCTTTTTAAAATTTTTGCCTTGCATTATCGTTAGCCTTTAATTCTGTGCATACATATATATCTTGATCAGTTTTCGCCTCAAAAAAGCTGGAAACCACACACAAAAATATTCATATTTATATATATATATATATCTTCTTCATTCCCCTGTTATATCTTCTCTTAAGTGAACTATCGCTATCAGTGAATAGGTACTGAATTTTCAACCCCATTAATTCAATACGAAATTATACCCTCTCTTCTTTCTATAGGCTAGACTAGACTAGACTCCTAACCGTTTTAAGACGAAAGGACAAAAACAATTCACGTGATTTGTCGGGTTTTTTAGAAAAAAACTTGGCGGAATTTTTGGCGGAATTACTCTGTATAACTTTAGCGTGTCAATAACGGAGGCATCGCCAGTTCAATTTTTGGTTGAGAAATTATTTTTTTTTTTTTTTTTCTTTTTTATGTTTCTCTATAAAATTTTATTATTAGTATTATTAGTTACTAATTATTGTTCAGAAAGTGATTTAAATATTTAAAAATTGGTCAGAGGTAGTTATAATTTGGTTTATTGTTTGGCGGTTATTTTTGTCGATTTGGAGCAGTAATTATTTATAGAGATTTTTCAATTTTTGGTTTGTATTTTGTGTGATTATTGGGAACTTGTTTGTGTGTGTGTTTTTTTTTTTTTATTTTTATTTTTATTATTATTATTATCAGCTCTATTATTAAAAAATGAGTTTTAGAATAAGAGAGCAAAGGTGCAAACATTGTAAAGGAACACATTTTTCAAAAGATTTGTCTACGCCAGCGGCAGATTTGGTTTGTACGACATGTGGTCAAGTTCAAGAAGAAAATCCAATAGTTTCTGAAGTTACATTTGGAGAAACATCAAATGGTGCTGCTATGGTTCAAGGTTCTTTTGTTGGTGCAGATCAGAAAAGAGCTGGTGGTAGCGGTGGGGTTGGAAGAACTACTTTGGATTCAAGAGAGCAGACTTTAGCCAAGGCAAAGAGAAGAATTAAAAATGTGGCAACGGTATTAAAGATTCCAGATTATATTTCAGATGCTGCTTTTAGTTGGTTTAGATTGGCTTTAACAAATAATTTTGTTCAAGGTAGAAAATCTCAAAATGTTGTTGCAGCATGTTTATACGTTGCTTGTCGTAAAGAAAAAACACATCATATGCTTATAGATTTTAGTTCACGTTTACAAATTTCTGTATTTTCAGTTGGTGCAACTTTTCTTAAAATGGTTAAAGTTTTAAATATTACAGCTCTTCCATTAGCTGATCCTTCATTATTTATTCAACATTTTGCAGATAAATTAAATTTTGGTAAACAAAAAGTTAAAGTTATTAAAGATGCTGTTAAATTAGCCCATAGAATGACTGAAGATTGGATTCATGAAGGTCGTAGACCTGCTGGTGTTGCAGGTGCATGTCTCTTATTAGCAGCAAGAATGAATAATTTCCGTAGAACTCATGCTGAATTAGTTGCTGTTGCACATGTTGCTGAAGATACTTTACAGAAAAGATTAAATGAATTTAAACAAACTCATGGTGCAAAGATGACTGTGAAAGAATTTAGAGAAGCTGAAAATATTGAGGCATGTGATCCTCCATCTTTTACTAAAAATAGGAATAAAGATTTATTAAAACAAAGACAATTAGAAAAATCTGAACGTTTGGCAATGAATGATAATATGATTCAAATGTTATTAAAAGATGGAAGTATTTCAACAGATGAAATTAATGATCAATTAAAAAGAATTGAAGCAAGACAAAAACAAGTAAATCAAGAATTGAAAAAAGTTTTAGATGTTCCTATAAATAAACTTGTGAAATTTAAAATGCCAGACATAAAAACTGAAGATTTATTAGCAAAAATCTCTTCGGAAGAAGTTAATTTGGAAGATGTAGATGATAATGAAATTGATGGATTCTTATTAACAGCAGAAGAATCAGATTTGAAAACTCGTATATGGCATGGTTTAAACCATGATTTCTTAAAAGAACAACAAAGAAAAAAATTGAAAGCAGAAGCTGATGCCATTGCCGGTCATGGTACTAATAAGAGGAAAAAGATAAAATTAGAAGAAAATAAAGAAGGAAGTGATGGAATTAACAATATTCAATTAGATGGAGATGAAGTTTTTGGAAATGTCAAAGGTGCTAAATTTGAAGCATCAATAGATGAAAACAATAATAACAATAACAGCTCATACTCTTCATCAACACCAACAACGAAAGAAGTCGGAGCTGCTGCTGCTGCAAGAAACTTTCTTTCAAAGAGAGCTTTCAGTAAAAAATTAAATTATGATGCCGTCCTGAATTTATTCTAGGTATAGGTAATGGGGTTTTTTTTTCTTTCTTTTCTATTTTTTAACGTATACATTTTATAAACTAATTTAACTAATGAAATCATAGAATACTACAATATTTCTTCTACTAGATTATAACTATACCTTGTCTTCTTCTTGTATTGAAGTTGGTGCTCTCTTTTAAAAGTAGTGAATTTTTTTATTTTTCAGTTTTCACATTCAAAAGTGGACAAAAAAATTACAGGCCAAAAGTTGAAAATCAAGTGAAAAGAAAAGGCCTTAACAGTAAAAGAATTGATAACAACTTGTTCAAGTTTTTAATTTATTTTTTTTTTCTGCTTTTCTTCATTTTTTTAATTTTTAGTTTTAATTCTATAGAGTTCTTGAATGGCTGAAAGGCTTGATAAGTTGAATTATGATTGATCAATTTTGTATATTTACACCTTCTGGATTGGTTCTTTTCAAGTATCAATTAAGAAGAATACCGGCTGATATTTTGAACACGTTTATATCCAATGTATTTATATCTGAAAGAGAGGCTTTAGTTGGTATTAATAATCAAGAAGATTCGGACTCAGAAGATAGAGACGAAGGAGATGTTGAGGAGAAAGCTGGTGCCAATATTAAGACCCATAATGTGAAAGGTTTTTCTATAAAATATTTGAGGAAAAATGATCTTATATTTACTTTGATTCATGATTCGATAATATATTTGAACAATTCACAGCAATTCTTGTCTACTATAAGTAGCTTATTTATTGAAATGTTTGGAGATGAAATACTAGAGAATTTGAAGAATAATAGTTTTGAATTGATCGATCCAAACGAAGATAATTTTATAAAATTTGAAAAATTTTTTGAAATAAAATTAAACGAGTTCCAGTCGGATAATAACAATAATACTAATACTAATAATGAACAATTACAGAAAGAATCTCATGAAGAATCTCGTAATATTATTGCATCACCTGGCTCGCCTAAATCATTGCTGAAAAAAAATATCAAGAAGAGTAATAAGAAAGGTAGAAAATGGGGAGCAGATGGTACTATTATAGATGATTATGGTGACGTAGATAATGATGTCAATCTTGATTTTTCTTCTAAAGCTGATACTAACTCTTCTTCTCTCAAAAATGACGATGTCAATTTGAAGTTACAGCAACTGGTTGGGGATAAAGCTCATTTTGGTAGTAAAACAAGAACAGGTGAATTCTTAGTCAGTGATTTAAGTGAAGAAATGGACAATATATTGAAAAACTCATCAAAGAAAAATTCAGGATTATCGAATTCTAGTTCTAATACAACAACTTCTTCACAGCCATTTGGTTTTTTAAGAAATTATATTGGTGGTAAAAAAATCACAAAAGAAGATGTAAATAAGACCACTCAATTATTGATAAATCATTTGATAAAAAAAAATGTTGCACCTGAAGTTGCCAAGAATTTGGTATCTAACGTTGAAAAAAATTTGGTTGGCTCCACAACAAAGAATTTCACATCAGTTGAGACAACAGCAAAGAAATCACTAGAAGGAGCGTTGACAAAATTATTAACACCAAACTCATCGATTGATTTGTTAAATGAAATTCAGGCAAAGAAAAAATCAGGTAATTTACCTTATGTAATTTCAGTTGTTGGAGTAAATGGTGTGGGGAAATCAACAAATTTATCAAAATTGGCTTTTTGGTTATTACAAAATAATTATCGTGTCTTAATCACGGCATGCGATACTTTTAGATCTGGTGCTGTAGAACAACTACGAGTACACGTTGATAACTTGAAAAACTTGACAAACAATAATGATGATAACCAAATGGTAGATTTATTTCAAGAAGGCTATGGAGGTGCAGATTTGGTTTCAAAAATTGCCAAAGGAGCCATCAAATATGCAATGGAAAATAATTTTGATATAGTTTTAATGGATACTGCTGGAAGAAGACACAATGACTCGAAATTAATGGCACCTCTACAAAACTTTGTCAAGCTGGCAAAACCTGATAAGATCATAATGGTTGGCGAGGCGTTAGTCGGTACTGATTCTGTCCTACAGGCTAAGAATTTTAACAATGCCTTTGGTCCAAACAAAAATTTAGATTTTTTTATCATTTCAAAATGTGATACTGTCGGCGATCTAATTGGAAGTATGGTAAATATGGTCTACGCTACAGGAATACCGATCCTCTTTGTTGGAACTGGCCAAACTTACACAGATTTAAGGACCTTAAGTGTCGAATGGGCAGTCAACATGTTGATGAGCTGAAGTTATCTGCGAAAATATATACAGTAGTGCGTGATAATACAATTTCTGTTTCGGGAAATCTCATCTCCTAGCTGAAAATTTTTTATTTTGTGAAAATTTTTTGGTGTAGATAAAGAAGACTATCTATATTATCATATCAAGAATTAGTTAGAATATATAATAAATAATATTTAAATTGTATATTTTAGCATTATAGGTCGATCTGAATATGAGAGTAAGAAGTAAGTTTAAAAAAAAAAAAANAAAAAGAGAGAGAGGGAGATGATTTTGTTATGTATTAGATTTGAGTTTGTATACTAACTTTTTTTTTTTTTTTTTGATTTGTTAAGAGCCATCTTCCAAGAGAACCAGTACTCGTATGAGAGAGGGTATTAAGAAGAAAGCAGCTGCCCACCAAAGAAAACAAAGGAAATTATCTAAGAAAGATCCAACATGGAAGTCGAAGCAAAAGAAAGATCCTGGTATTCCAGCAAGTTTCCCATACAAAGATAAAATTTTATTGCAAATCGAAGAAAGTAGAAGACATGAGCAAGAAGAAAAAGAAAAAAGAAAATTGGCTAAGAAGAATGCAGCCGCTGCTAGTGGTGATGCATATGACGAGGCGATGTCAGAAGATGATGAAGATGAGCAAGACGATGGAGCTAACGGTTTGGCAGCGTTGTTAACTTCGGCTCAGCAGGCTGCAATAGAATATGAAGGTGGTTCGCCTGATAAAGATGATATCGATGAAGATGGAATGGATGAAGATCATGAGGTCATTGAACATGATATTGATTTTTTCGCTAGTGATAATGAAGATGATGAAGAAAATAATGCTGCTGTTGACAAATCTAGGAAAGCATATGATAAAATTTTTAAAGCGGTTGTTGAAGCTTCGGATGTGGTATTATACGTTTTGGATGCAAGAGATCCAGAATCAACAAGATCCAAAAAAGTTGAAGAAACAATTTTACAAAACCATTCGAAAAGATTGATATTGATCTTAAACAAAGTTGATTTGGTTCCTGAAAATGTTTTGAAACAATGGTTAGATTTTTATCAGTCATCATTCCCAACGATTCCTTTAAAATCATCATTTACTGCTTCAAATTCATCAAGTTTCAATAAAAAATTAACACAGGCCGTCACTTCCAATTCTTTGTTACAAGCATTAAAGGCTTACGCAAACAAATCAAATTTGAAAAGATCTATTATAGTTGGTATTATTGGATATCCAAACGTTGGTAAATCCTCTATTATCAATTCTTTAGTATCAAGACATGGAGGAAATAAAGTAGTTTGCCCAGTGGGTAATCAAGCTGGTGTTACTACATCATTAAGAGAAATTAAAATTGATAATAAATTAAAAGTTCTTGATTCCCCAGGTATTGTTTTCCCATCAACCGATAAGAAACAATCAAAAATAAAACACGAAGCTCAATTAGCTTTGTTAAATGCAATTCCTCCAAAACAAGTTAAAGATCCAATTTCTGCAGTAACATTATTGGTTAAAAGAATATCAAAGCAACAGGAGATGACTCTTGCTTTTAGAAAATATTATCAATTACCTCCAATAATTAAACCAACAGCTGAGGAATTTGCTAAAGAAGTACTCGTTCATGTTGCCCGTAGGTTAGGAAGGTTGGGCAAGGGAGGTATACCGAACTTGAAAGCCGCTGCATTGGCGATATTAAATGATTGGAGAGATGGAAAATTTGTGGGATGGACATTACCTAAAAACTCAAGAGAAGCTGCTGCTGCTGCTGATTCTGCTAATGGACATGATGTTAAAGAAAAATCAGCAAGTCAAAATGGAATTCCTCCTCCAAAAGTTGAACAGACTACTATTGTCAAGGAATGGTCTGCGGAATTTGATCTTGATGGATTGTTTAACGGAGTCTTTGGTGAGTAGGATAAGGAAAAAATTAAAGATTAATTCTTCAGCTTACAGTTAAACATTTTTTTTTTTACATGCTATATATATACATATATATTTTTCCTTTCATTGTCAAAATATAAATAAAACTATAAAAACTTTATGCTAATAATGGTACTTATTTCATTCAGAATATTTCTCAAGGATACCTTCTGCCCACCTACTTAATAATAATTCCTCAACGTAGTCCCTTTTACGAAAGTTGTCGCTACTTTCATGATGTGTTTGATTTTGATTGTTTTCGTTTTCGTTATTCAATTTTCTTGAATTTTCCCATTGATGTTTTTCTTTTCTTAGTTGAATCAATTCTTTTTCGTTTTCCAACAAGATTTTAGGAAAAGTCTTCTCCTTTAGCACCGGATTTGATGATGTATATATTTTCTTGGTAAGATTTTTGTAGAATTTTTGGAAAAGTTCTTTATTTCTTTCATTTTCATCAATTATCATATTTTGCAAAAAAATTGTCTTGAAATTAACTAAATTATCATATTGAAAAGTTGTCAAGTTATTTTTTGCTGATATTTTATTGAAGGACAGATTTAAAATACTACTCAAGTCATGTCTTAATTTTTGAGTCTTGAAATATTCTGATTTTACTGTTGAATCTTGTTTCTTTACATTTTTCAAAGTATTTCTTTTCAAATCTTTAGAATCATCATGTATTACTGTGTTTCCATGTTCTCCTAATTTTAAGGTTTCTATATCAAAGTCAAACTCAGTTACTTCATCTCCATTTATGCTCACAGTATTTGTCTTTTCAATTGTAGATACATAAAATTTTTTATTTTGCAGATTATTGATACCATTCTCTAAATTCCATAATTTCCTTCTTTCCACCAATTCTGCTATTTCTTGAATTGAAACTTTGGAACCTTTAATGCAAAATTTATGTTTTAATAACTGTTTTGTTGATAATCTCTTATTGGGATCTCTTTGTAAGCAACATTCTATGAAATCTTTGAAAGTGGCTGAAAATTCTTCTCCAATTAATCTTGGTGGTTGATTTTTCTCAATTATGTAAACTACTTGCATTGGATGATACTCTGAAAGTGGTGGTCGACCATTTGCTATTTCTAATAATGTGATCCCCAAAGACCAAATATCTGCTCTGAAATTATAATTCTGATGGAGTATAACTTCAGGTGCCATATAATAAGGGGTCCCAATATAAGTGTTTCTTATGGAAAGCTTATTTGAAAGCTGAGTGGATACTCCGAAGTCTGCAATTTTTACTTCAAAATTTTCTCCTATTAAAATGTTACCAGGTTTTAAATCTCTATGAATTTTCCCTGTTTCATGCAAGTAATTTAATGCCAATACCAATTCATAACAAATTTTGCTTATTACAGATTCTTTAAATGGACCAGGAACAATCAAATCTGCCAAAGAGCCTCCAGGAAGAAACTCCATAATGATCCATAATTTAAAACCTTTCACAAAACATCCATAGTATTTAGTAATATGATCGCTATTACACATGGATAATAATGCTATTTCATTTTTAAACTCCAGTATATCTTCATCTGATTCTAAGTCTACTTGCTTAATGGCAACTTGTTTTTTAGTTAGTTTGTCGACACCACGGTAGACCGCACCGTAAGCACCATGGCCTAATTCTTCAAAAACATCGAATTGGTCAAATGAATATAGTCTCTTCGTAGGAGACGATGAAGTAGCAGACATTTAATACCTCTCGTTTCTTTTAACTACTGTATGATAATTATGATAAATGTTCTAAAAATAATAAACCAATACCTGTCCCTAAAAGCTGGCTTATTTTCAATCCCGTGAAAAATTATTGACGAGTGATATTTTTTGACAAATTTAGACAATTTTAGACAATTTTAAAAAATTCTTCCCAGCTTTTACCTGATGTGCAAACTCCAATAAAAAGCAGCTTTCTTCACAAAATCAAATGCTAAAAACATAAAAACATCAAAATTAGAAATATCTATTGAATACAAGCATTTGCAATTATATCTAAAGAACAACTCTGAATCTTTAATCAAGGATGATGAAAACAAGCTCTTTTATTGTCAAGAGCTCATCAGTATTATTGACCACATTAGGAAAGTTGTAAACAAAAGCTTATTTAGTAGTTCGTTAAATACCGAACCCCTTTTAACCCCTTTGTTTAATACCTCATCACTCGTTTGAATAGCAAAGTTTCATCAATACAGCAAACGGCTTGTTCTATCGGTGTTTATAGTGGTGTAAGGAAGTTGGAGGTATTAATCTAGCTATGGGCAAGGATTTGTATGTTGAAAAAGGTTTATTGTGGTTGTTGTTGGGGAAGAGATAAGAAGAGTTTACTTTTTTTTTTATCTGTAAATCTTAATGATGTTTCCCCTTTCCCCTTCTGAAACCTTCTTATAGTTCTAATATATTTTTTGTTATTTTGAGAGTCAGCTTTAATATTTACTAGTAATGAAGTATCTTTTGCCTTGATCTTGAATTTTATTGTAGTTTTATTCATTTTGGAAGTTTTAATACCGTTTCATGCATAATTATTAACAGATCAAAAAAACACTCAAACATTATATCAAAAAGATCTTTATTGTTTTATCTTCTGATCAACAGAGTATTTCTCTCTGATGCTTTCCCTTAAAAATGGAGTTGTGTTTCTTTTTTTTTTTTTTGTTATGTTATTTAAGGTAAATCGTTTTTAAAAGGTGCTGAAGAAGCTTTTTTATAAAAACTATTTTTCTATTTTCCTTGATAGTATTTTTGAAGTCATATTCACAATTATGATTCCATCTACTTTGTTACGCTTGATTACCTTGTTAACTGTGGTTGTTTTTCTAAATGGAATAGATAGTGCCAGTATTGAAACCAAAAGAAGTGAAATGGTATTCCAAGAAGTAGATACTGTTTCTTCTGGAATCGAGCTAACAAGTTATTTGAAAGCGGCAACCTCTCAAAATGGACAAATTGGAGTTAACAACTCTTCACAATTATTTGTTGAAATAGATTCTGATTTTTATCAAAAATTAGATACTTCAGCTATTCCCTACCCAATCTATATCAATGATACAAACGTTTACCTAAGTAAACCTTTCCCAATTGATACAGAAGCTCAGGGTATATTTGACGATTGGCTAAATGATAATCCCAACAAGCACAAGAAACCTTCCAAGACACCAAAGAAAAAAAACCCGAAAAACGCTGTTAGGTATGAGGTTAAGGCAAACTCAATTTCCAATCCAAGGGTTGCTGCTGCTTTCCCAATTTCAGTTTGTCTTGACTCAACAGAAGGTGCAGGTGGTAAAATTGCTAAAACTGGTACTGTTACTATAAGTAGCGGTGTAAGCACAGATGTTAGTTTAAGAGATGCTATATTGGGTCTTTTACATGTGAAAGTAGGTTATTCCACAAGTTTATCGCTTTCATTTCAATTTTCATGTTCATGTAATCTGGAAAAAGGTGAAACAGTTCTGATGTATCTTGAACCTTGGCAAATTACTGCTGATACCCTGCATAGGAAAATTTACGAAACTGAAGGCCTTAGAGCATATGAACTGAATTGGTCTCCAAATTTTATAAGCAAATGGATAATAGACGTACCTCCAGGTACCACTTGTATAACCACCAATTACTTACAATGTAATTATTTTGACCCAGATCTCGAATCAGATACTTTAAGTTACGAATATCCCAAGACACACATAGAACCTTAGGTACAATCTTTTAACATATTTCAATTCTAAAATTTTTTCACAATTTTTTTTGTTATATATATATATATACATATATATATTTAGAAACTGTTCTTAATATGATTACAATAAAGACAAAATCTATGCTATAAGTAGAAATATAACAACTGTAGCCAGCAAATAGCAAATATTCGATTGTATTTGCTTGTATCATTTAAGTGTTGTAAAGCAGAGTCTTTAAAAGCTCTTTTGTGAAAATTTGATGTATGAAAAACAAAAAAAATTCTTATCAAAAAGAAAATAGAAGAATAGAAGATTAATTGTTTTAATACTAATTAAATAAAACGTTGATCAGTGATAGTCAAGAAGATCTAATTATATACTTAGGCAGTTAATAATGGTGATTAATAGATTGAATCTGTATTATTGATAATTTTGCTTATGGAAAGAAGAAATGAGTTTAAAGAACATAATGATACCCAGAATGAATACACTTATATGTTCTTCTTTTAGAATGCAATCAGTAAAGTATTTTACTACACTTTCATCAAAGTTATTTCAAAATCATTTCCCCAATATTAAGCTTTCTCAACAAGATTATTATAACAAGATATTGTTAACTAAGAGTTTGGGACAGAAAACCTCATTAAATGGTTCATCTAATTCCACTTCAACATATTTAAGATGTATAGAATTTGACTCCGATGGTAAAATGACAAATGTCCCATCTGATATAAAGAAAAAAGAATTGATAATGAACCATGATTTACTTCCCAGAGACTTACGGAAAATTGATAAAGGTTATGATGATATTGTTCCGTCCATACTAATTAGACCTTCTTCCATATTAATCAATATTTTACATATAAAGGCTCTAATAAAAGCAGACTCAGTAGTATTGTTTAACCATGGATCTTCTGATTCTCACACATATTCAACTTTTTTAAAAGATTTAGAGAGAAAATTAAAGACTCATTCAAAAGTAGCAGGATTGCCTTTTGAAATAAGGGCATTGGAAGCCATTTTTATATCTGTGGTTTCCAATTTACATTCTGAAATGAAAGTTCACACAACTGTGATAAAAGGAATATTACAAGAATTGGAAAATCATATAGATAGGGCTAAACTACGATACTTGTTAATTCAATCAAAAAAACTATCACAATTTGATCAAAAGGCCACATTAATTAGAGATCTTATAGATGAATTATTAGAGCAAGATGATGAATTGGATGCTTTATATCTTACAGCGAAATTGAAAAATAATCCAAGACGTGGTGATGATCATCAGGAAGTGGAAATGCTTTTAGAAAGTTATTATAAACATTGCGATGAAATTGTACAAACAGTGGAGAATTTGACGTCGAATATAAAGACAACAGAAGAAATCATCAATATCATTTTAGACTCAAATAGAAATCAGCTTATGGTTTTAAGCTTACGGTTTTCTTTAAGTCTTTTGAGTTTTGGATCGTTGTTATACGTTGCTTCACTTTACGGAATGAACTTGGAAAATTTTATTGAAGAAAAGGATTATTGGTTTTGGGTGATTGTTATTGGAACAAGTGTAGGCTGCGCTGGTCTTTTCAAATTTGGAATTACAAGATTAAACAAATTGCAAAAAGTTACTATGACAGGCGATGATTTGAGGGGTCCATTGTCAAATTTGCATCATTTGGAAAAACTCAAGAAATAGAGAAGTAATGATTTTCTACGGACCTCATCTGTATGATATATACATATATATATATCTATATATATCTATATATATTTATTTATGTTTCTATATGACTTTTCAATGAATTTGAATATTTAATGTACAAAAACTATTTTTTATTTCTGTTAGAAGACAGAGAGGAAGAAGTGGAGTCTTTTTTATTATCCTTG
The DNA here is from genome assembly GCA_001661245.1 of Pachysolen tannophilus NRRL Y-2460. Classification (NCBI taxonomy): domain Eukaryota; kingdom Fungi; phylum Ascomycota; class Pichiomycetes; order Alaninales; family Pachysolenaceae; genus Pachysolen; species Pachysolen tannophilus. Next base: position 232,668 of record KV454011.1, read on the forward strand.
GTATCTTTATCATCAAGCTTATTTCTATCTTGAATCTGCTGTCTAATATTATCCACTAAGGGCCTCTTTGAGACTAGCGAATCAGATGAAGAGTAGTCAAGACTGATATCCTTATCATGATCAACATCACCTCTGACATTGTGACCATTACCACCATTGCTATTATAATTCCTTCTACCTCCTCTGTCTTGATTATATGATCTAGAGTTATATCCAGCGTCGGGGTAGTACAGATCTCTGTTATAACTTCTATAAGAGCTATCACCATCAAATCGCAGCCTTTTGCTAGGATGATCGTCTGGCCCGTTATTATTACCAGAAACGTATCTGGAATTATAGTCAACTTCATATCTTTTCTGTTGAGAGTAGCCTTCTGGTCTTTTCCATGACAGCAAATGCTCCTCTGGTCGTCTTGATGGAATTTGAGCTTGCTCTTCTCGAGTCTTTAATGAAGGTGTTTTTGGTAAAGAAGGCGGTTTATTGGACAGAGAAGCATCAGCAGATGTCAAGGCAGAATATGGATGTTTTTGATTTGATTTTATTGAATCTTTATCTGATAACGGCTGTGGCTGAGGAGGAAGCTTTGCATCACTATTTCTGAGCGCGGATGGTCCAGTTGGTGGTCTAATATTTGAAGAGACGTTGCGATCATCTTGATGATCTGCTTGGTCATCGTCATTCGATGCTCTCCTTCTTGAAAACGGGTTTTCTGCTGCACCTCTATTTTGAGGAGGATTTGATGATGATTCACCTCTATTGTTAATTGCTGATAACGGTTCTCTGAGATTATCATGGTTATCATAACCAGTTGGCAGTGGTCTCTTATACTCGTAATGGTTATCATCATTGCGTCCCCTTCCAAAATTTCTAGAATTGCTTCTTCCAAAATCATCTCTAGCTGGTGGGTGATATCTTCTCTGAGATTGCGAATATTGGGGACCTGATGCCGGCTGCTGAGGAATATTTGGATATCTTGACCCAGAATTGACCAAAGAGGCTGGTCCCTTAGGCAAGGGATGGGATAATCCTTGGGGTCTAACTGGCCTAGAAGGTTGTGGAGCAGCAGCAGGAATTGGAGGGTGATAATGTTGCCTTCCACCAGCTGAGTTTGTAACTAACCTTTTTCTCTCTTCTCTAAATTTCTCATTGTCCATTTCATGACTTTCTTCAAACTTAGGCAAGTCTCCCGGTTTACAAGGTAATGGATTAACTTTAAAATAGATATCTTCCAATGCATCCAATGCATTTATTCGTTGATAAGGGTCCAATTTGAGTAATTTATCCAATAAAGATAATCCTTCTTTACCCATCTCACTGAATTCTGTCTCTAAAGTTCTTGTGGTAGAATTAAACTGGAACGTTGAAGCTCCAGGAAGTTTATCATATCCGGGCCAGTTTTTATTGTTAGGCCGGCCTAATAGTTTAAAAATTAAATGTCCTTGATCTGTATCAGAGCGACCTTGAAGAATAGGTGTCTTTTTAAACATTTCTGCAAATACACACCCTACCCCCCATATATCGACGGATGTTGTATACCTTTGCTCACCCAATATCAATTCAGGAGCTCTATACCATCTTGTGACAACTAATCCAGTATATTGTCTACTATTCCCACTGGGCCCACTACCCAATTGTGGTGGGCGACCAAGATAATTTCTTGCAAGTCCAAAATCGGCTATTTTCAATATACCATTATGGTCAATTAAAATATTTGCTGCTTTTATATCTCTATGGAAATAACCCATTTGGTGAATATAATTAACACCTTTCAAGAGTTGAATCATAAAACATTTGATATGTGATATTTTCAAATGAACCCTAGGATTTTCTAATAACCCAGACAAGTCGTAACTCATATATGGGGTGACCATGTAAAAACTTCCCCTTTTAAAACCCGAATCTAAACTTGATCCAACTCGTTGGTCAGCAGTTTCGTGTAACACCTCAATTAGTTGTAAAATATTTTCATGCTTCAATAATTTTAATATTCCAATTTCTCTTAATGCGGTTATGGGAAACCCTTCCTTATCATTATGCACAATTAATTTCTTTAATGCCACTAATCTACCTGTCTTAATATGCCTTGCCTTTTGAACTTCACCAAAAGTACCTTGACCTAATTTCGAAATTATTTCGTAATTTCTTAAAGTACTCATACCCACAAAGTTACCGTTCACACTGCTATTCACCGGAGTGGATGCCCTTTCTCTCTGCCGTACTTTCTCATGAGAACTCGATATTTTCATTTCATACTTTTCATCGGACATATTGGAAGAATTTGGGATCAGCTTATTCATTTAAATGATAACCAACACAAGGACTCAACAGACTGTGAAATAAATAAAAATAAAAAAATTAAAAAATAAAAAATATTTAAAGAAAATCAAGAAAAAAAAACGAAAAATTTAAATATTATGTTTCTCTATAGTATCTCGTCCCTCTTTTAAATCAACAAAACCAAGTAACACAGTTAAATACAGCTCAATTATTATGTCTATAAACTAACAGAGTCCATATATATATATATATATATATATATACAGATTGATACAATGAATACTGTTATCATCTTGGTACTTGTTCAGATTAAGTTGAAGGACTTTTGACAATAAAAAAAATTATTTTTACGTGTAAATAAAATCAAAAAAAAATCTGGCGGTGACACGTCACTTTTTATAGTGACATAGGAAGTGTCACGCCAAACGACAAGAACACTAGCACCAGTTAGCACCAGTTAGCACCAGCAGCAGCACTAGCAGCAGACTTTTACCATCCTCTCCATGGCACCCAGATATCTACAACAACATCGCTTCCATCTACAATATAGTACCACGGGTATTGAGCAGCCGTTATGCAAGAATGCTGAGGAACAATTCTAAGTTTAGTTCCTAACGGAATAAATTCAGTTTTGATGTTCTCATCCAAAGGTACCAAGATACCATGTTCTTGACTTATTCTTCCAACTATCCAGTTTTCATAGCCTTTTGGATCTGTTATTCTTCCGTGTCCTGGTAAAGGTCCTGATTCTCTACTTAAAGCGAGAACGCCTGCATTGATTAGCTGTTCTCCCGGTGGTTTATCACCTCTATTGGGGTAAAACGATACAATCTCAGCAAGTACACTCACAGAAACATCATCTATATTCACCAATCCGGTGGCCACTTGTTGTAAGTCACAACAAGGATAGTTACCTGCATGTAATTCTAGAATACCAGATAATTTTTCACCCAATTTTTCTTCTATTTCCAGAACTGATATGAATGAAGAAGAATGAGCTGTTGGTGTTGCACCTACTGATATTTGGAAACTCATGGGATCTTGACTAGGATCTATTTCAAGAGCAGTCTTGGCGGCTTTATTAGCATGGCGTATTTCATCTATAAGAATCTTCTTTGCAGTTTCAACGGTCTTAGAACCATAAGAATGTCCAGCATGACAATAAAACCCATAAACAGATATACATTTTTTGTACTTTTCCTGAGTCAAAGCCCTTGTCAATGTTTCTCTTAAAAAAATTGAATCATTGACTAATCCAGCACGATCACTTCCCATATTAATCTTTATAAAAATTGACCATTTCTTAGTGACATTTGAATTTTGCTCAAAAAATTCAGACAATACATCCAATTGTTCTGCATTATCCAACATCAACCTTAAATTAGGAACTTGGGTAGCCAAATCGGCCAATTCAGCCAATCTTGATTTCACAACAGGTAAACTGAATAAGATATCATTGATCAAACCTTGTTGAACCAAGGGAATTAAGTTCCAAGCTTCCATTAAAGTAGAAACTACAATCTTGTCCGTTTTAAAATTTTTGGTCTTTAATTGTAAAGCAACTCCCTCACTTGTTTTATGAGTCTTGACATGAGCCCTAAACTCAACTTTCAATTTCAGTGCATTCTCAAGCATTCGACAAGCATTTTGGGCAAATTTACTTTTATCGATAATATAAGCTGGAGTCGCCAACTCGTCCAATTTTTTACCCTTGAATTCCTTCAATAAAATACCTTTATTGGGTAATGTTGTCAATGATGATGAATATAGCGGCATGGTCCTAATTCAATTGATTATGGTTTCTTGGTATTATTCAATGAAAAGCTCATGATTAATACTTCAAAATTCGCTTCTTTTTTGTTTTTTGTTTTTTCTGTTTGGTGGGGTAGGGGACCGGAAAAACACTAAAATTTTCACTTCTTCACCCGTGATGTCGGCAAAAAAAGATTCTTATCTCTACCGCCCGTTTGCCGTGGAGGTGGCTCGTTGTTCCTGCCTAATTTTTTCTAAAAATTCTACCAGCTGCCGCCTGGTTGCCCTTTGAAATACCCCCTTTCTCCCCCTATGAAGAAAAGAACTAAAGATGGGAAAGATAGGCCTGAAAGCATTAAGATGGAAAAATGATTTGCACTTTTAGTGATAAGGAAGCACTAAGAGAATATAATTGATATCTCAGTAAAAGCTACTTAAAGAGAAAGAAGAAAAGTTATTTTTTTATTTTTTTTTTGTGAGTTGTGAATTGTTAAATATTTGCAAGATATAGGGGGAAAATGAACCAACACATTTTACAAGCAGATTATTCCTTTGCAGGTGGTGTCCCCGCTACCCCTTTTAAAATTCATGATTCAATTTCAAGTAGGATAGATAAAGAGTATGTTCAATTTTTTGATGAGCACTTGACTGAAAATGCGAATATTCTTTATACACATCGGGTTCCTCTAACAGAAATCAGAAAAGGTGGGAATGTTATGCCTGGTCAATCGCCATTGAGTTCTATCGCTAAAACATTTGATATTGAAATTTTACGGGAATTTATTAAAGAAGAGGCTTTCTCTGCACCAATTCCTGCAAGAGTCTTTGTCCCCATGGGTGAGAAACCAAAAGAAGGTTGGCCTTTATTTATTTGGTTTCATGGTGGTGGTTGGGTCTTGGGTAATATAAGTACTGAAAATTCATTTTGTACAAAAATTGCATCGTTATCGAAATGTATTGTTATGAGTGTTGACTATAGATTAGCACCTGAGAATCCATTCCCTGCAGCTGTTAATGATGCATATGAAGCATTATTGTATGGTTTTGGGAAAGCTACTTCCGAACTAGGTATTAATCCAAGAAAGATAGCTATTGGTGGATCCTCTGCAGGTGGTAATTTAACAGCTGTTATTACTCATAAATTTTCCAACTCGACTTTTGCCGATATCTTCCCACCAGTGGTTTTCCAGCTATTGGTTGTCCCCGTTACTGATAACTCTGCTACTCCTGAGTCTCAACCTTCTTGGAAAGAAAATGAATTTACTCCACAATTACCTGCCGAGAAAATGCTTTGGTATAGAAAATTATACCTACCAAATGGAGATGAAGATTTACAAAACCCAGAAGCTTCACCTTTATTTTATCCAGACAACAGTTTTACAAAACTTCCTCCATGCTTGATCTTAGCTGCAGAATGCGATGTACTAAGATCTGAAGCTGAAGCCTATAATGAAAAATTAATTAAAAACGGAATAAATTCGAAAATCATTATTTACTCCGGTGTACCACATCCAGTTATGGCCATGGATGCTGTTTTACAAAAAGGAAGAGATCTAGGTAAAGATGCCGCGGATGCGATTCGTGATGCCTTCTATTAATTAGCCTCAAACTCCCATTCCCAGTCCCATTCCAATTCCCTTTTCCAGTTCTATCAACTAAATCTGATAAAGAAGTAACCCGTTCGGCTATGTCGCATGAAATCTTACTCTTACTAATAACAATACCATGTCATTTTGTCGTTATTTTTTTTTTATTTTATTTTCCCACCTCTGTCGTGTGTCATTTTGTATTCTTTTTTAAAATTCCTTGGCCGTCAAATAACGTGCAAGGTAACAAACGACATATGTAATAAATAAACTGTTAGAATCGAACCAACGAATATGAATGGCCAAATTCGTTGAGAGTACCAATTTTTGTAGTTCATTCAGCCTCGCTTTTAAAGTATTAATATTATTTAGACTTTTTCGGAAGTATTCGACTGCATCTTTTATTGTATGAGTATATTAAGATCTAATTTCGCTTTAAAATAGGAAAAAAAAAAAGAAAATTTTTATCTTTTTGATCAGTTAAAAGAAAATATATTAATAAAATATAATATAATATAACAATTTGATTGATTATGTTTGCACTAGAGAACTATTTTTCTGCGCAAGCTTTCTTTATCATATTGAGAGAGACTTTAGAGTCTGCAATAATTGTTTCTGTGTTGTTGGCTTTTTTGAAACAAAGTTTGTTATCGTATAATCATCAAACAGTTGATCATAACGGCGGTAATGTTCAAGCGCCATCACGTGCGGATGTGAATGAAGATCAAGATGAAGATGAGGTTGCACTTCGATATGAACTTAATGAAACTTTGTATAAGAAGTTGAGACTTCAAGTATGGCTTGGTAGTTTTGCTGGTCTTTTTCTTTGTTTAATGATTGGAGGTTTATTTATAGTTGCTTTTTACTTATTCGAAACAGATTTATGGTCTTTAACGGAACATTATTGGGAAGGAGCTTTTAGTGTATTTGCCTCGGTGGTAATATCAGTTTTAGGATTAGCTATGTTAAGATTGAATAAGTTAAGAGATAAATGGACTATTAAATTATCCAAATTATTGTTGGCTAATCATACTACAATTAGTAATAGTTTAGAAAATTCTCCTGAAAATATGGGGAATACTAATACAACAATTACAAATAATAGTTTCAATAATCCTATTAAGGAAAATAAATCCAATAATTTCATAAACTTTACGGAAAAATATTCAATGTTTTTTTTGCCATTTATAACAACTTTAAGAGAAGGTTTAGAAGCAGTGGTATTTATTGGAGGTATCGGAATTAATTCACCATTATCTTCGATTCCTTTATCTTTAATTTTAGGAGTCCTTTTTGGAGTAGCAATAGGAATATTCTTATATAAGAGTGGTGATTCTATGCCTTTGAAAATTTTCTTAATCTTATCAACTTGTTTCTTATATTTAGTTGCTGCAGGTTTGTTTTCAAAAGGTATTTGGCAATTTGAACTTCAACATTATATAAACCTTTGTAACGGTCAAGATATGTCAGAAGTTGGCTCTGGACCAGGTTCTTATGATGTTACAAACTCCATATGGCATGTAAATTGTTGTAATGGTGAAATTGATGGGGGTTGGATGTTATTCAGTGCTATTTTAGGTTGGACCAATAGTGCAACTTATGGTTCCTTTTTTGGTTATATTCTGTATTGGATCTGTGTTATTGTTGTATTAAAAGGATTATTATACGAAGAAAGAAATGGAATATTGCCATTTATCCCAATTAAATGGCAAAAGAAGAGAATGGGTAAAAGATTGAACTTTATGAGATTGGCTCAAAAAGTTAGTGACTCAAATAGCCCACTAAATCTCAGTAATTTAAATCAAACTATCAATATTAATAATGATAGACCATCTTTAGATAGTTCTACTCCGTTGATACCATAGAAGATAAAGATATGAAAAAAAAAAAGGAAAAAAAAGGCAAAATAAGGAAAAAGTCATGGGAGATAAAATACCATTTTTTAGTTAATTAGCATTTAAGGTGTGTTATATAATATATTAAATTCTTTACTTTTCTTTACGGTGTTTAAATGTTAAATTTATTGCAATTAATTCAAATTTATTACCAATAATATAGAGTGAGTGGTAAAAACTGTATGGGTAAAAATAGATAAAATAAAATAATAATAATAAAAAAAAAATTAAAGCTCCGCGACGGGGAATTGAACCCCGGTCTACCACGCGACAAGCGGTAATTCTAGCCACTAAACTATCACGGACAATTAATTATTTGTTGCAATCTCAGTTGTCTAGTTCACGTGGGCTTACCACCAAATGAAAGATAATTGTATTACTTTCTTTTTTTTTATCTTTTTATTTAATTAGTTAGATATTGTTCCAGCAATTAACTTTAAAGAAGAAAATGAACATTGGTAGTTTAGGAAAAAAACCGTTGGTTCGTAAATTTTGTTAAAGAAAAAGTGAACTGTTGATAAATAAGAAGCCGTTATGGCCAAGTGGTAAGGCACCGCACTTGTAATGCGGCGATCCGCGGTTCAATCCCGCGTGACGGCAACTTTTTTTTTTTTTTTTTTTCTTCTTTTTATTATATTGTTTTAACTAAGACAGACAGATGGATAAACTTTTTTACTGAAGCCGATGGAACTTGAATGATCCCTTATTTTTCTTTCTTAAATGTTTGAATGTCTAGTTATAATAATGGAAAACTAAATTTTTTTTTTTGTAAAAACTTGTTTTCTTTTCTTTATTGAGTTCAATGTTAGCAAACATTTTCAAGTCATGCAAATGTAGAGCATGATATTATCTGCTATCTTTTCTGCTATGTAAACAATTTTTCAAGATGTTTTTTCAGATTGAAAAGACGGTAAACCATACCCAAAACAAATAGTGAAACTAAAATGGAATTTTAAATTTTACAAAGTAGAGCATATTTTGAAATTGAGAACTTTTACAAAAACTCTGAATATAATCAATAAATTTTTAAAATTATAGATCAATAACTTAACAGTTCTGTTTTCCTTTTGTTTTTTTTTTTCCCAGAAACTTACAAACAAAACACAAATCTGAGCTATTATATACTCTATTCTACTCTACTTTGCTTTAAAAATTAAAGGTTTATGAATAAATATTAATTGAAAGTAAGGAAATAGAGGGGGTAACAACCCCCTTTTTTTTATTTCAAATAGTAGTGCTCCATCTACTAATTGAAACCCATCAAAATTGGTAGAATTCACTTAAAAATCTTAAGAATTTATACCTTAATTACCGTGGCGGCGAGTGGCGACAAAACCAAAGATGAAGCCGGTCCTACAGCAACAATAACAATTACTACAATCAGTTCTTAATTATTCTCTTTACCTTCATTAAAAGACAACTAATATACAATATCACTAAGAGAAAAACGATATATACCCTCAATAAATAGAAAAAAAAAAAAAAAAAAAAAAAAAAAAACCTTTGAGCTTAGTAAGAAGAAAAAAATAAAAAAAAAAAAACACAAAGAATCATTATAATTGAAACGAAACAAAACCCAATCCATCAAAAATAAAACGAAAAAAAAATTCAACACGAGAAACTTTTTTAAGCTGAAGTGGATGATGAGTATTTTGTGACAGCACGAGTACCTTCAGAAACAGCATGTTTAGCCAATTCACCTGGTAAAATCAATCTAACAGCAGTTTGGATTTCTCTAGCAGAAATAGTAGATTTCTTATTATAAGCAGCCAATTTAGAAGCTTCTGAAGCAATTCTTTCAAAAATATCATTAACAAACGAATTCATAATCGACATTGCCTTTTGTGAAATACCAGTATCTGGGTGAGTTTGTTTTAAAACTTTGTAAATATATGATGAATAAGTTTCCTTTCTTGTCTTGGTTCTCTTTTTCAGATCTCCACCAGTAGCAGTTTTCTTAGCAGCTGGTTTCTTTTCAGCTGGTGCTTTAGAAGCAGGTTTCTTTTCAGCTTTTGGTGCCATTGTTTAATGATTATTTAGTAATTGATTAACAAATTTTTAAAAAAGGGAAAAAACTTAAAAAAAAAAAGTGAATTTTTTAAGTGAATTTAATCCTGTAAATTGGAATGATGATGGAAAAGAAACAAATTTTTAAAAATAAAAAATCGATTCATCAGTGGGATAATCTAATCTTTTTATATCATTTGGTAAAGTATAAGCCGCTAAAACGTTCTTATACGTCTTATGCAGATATAATTGGTGAGAATCATTTTTTTTAATGTTGTAATAGGTTAAAAAACCAGCAAAATTCAGCAAAACATAACAAAGAAAACAAAAAAATATATAAACAAACAACAACAACACGACTAAAAAATTAAAATTAAAGTAAAAAACAACTTTTATCATATAAAAATAGGACGTGTAAATTTGAGAATATGCAAAAGATCAGTATAGAATTTACTCAGTTGTAAAATGCATAACTATGATGTACAAAGATAAACACTAGGGCGCTTACGTGTAAAACACAGTACCACGTAATCGAAATCAAAACAAAGAAAAATAAATATAAATAAATAAAAATAAATAAACAAAACAGAAAAAACATTTTATTGGCTGAATAGCGCTCAAATGTGTAAATGCCATCACTGGCAATGGTAAACAGTTTTCCTGAAATTCATACATTGTTATTTATTTTGTTTGTTTGTTTGTTTTGATTAGTTGGTTGTTTCGTTATTACGTTATAAATTTTTGTAAAATTGGCATTATCTACACTACTGGTTTATTATTTTATTTTTATTTTTTTTTAGTTTTCGCCATTTGGTAAAGATTATAAAAAGCCCACAGAATCCGTTGCTTAATAAAAGAATTACTTCCTTTTTTTTCTTTTCCAACATCGATTGTTTAAACATCAATAAATTCAGAAAAAAGTTTCACTTTTTTTTTTGTCTTCTTTTTCTTTTAATCAAATTTATAATTAATCATAATGTCAGGTGGTAAAGGTGGTAAAGCCGGTTCATCAGCTAAGGCTTCAACTTCAAGATCAGCAAAAGCTGGTTTAACTTTCCCAGTCGGTAGAGTTCATAGATTATTAAGAAAGGGTAACTATGCTCAAAGAATTGGTTCTGGTGCTCCAGTTTATTTAACTTCTGTATTAGAATATTTAGCTGCTGAAATCTTGGAATTGGCCGGTAATGCTGCTAGAGATAATAAAAAATCAAGAATTATTCCAAGACATTTACAATTAGCTATTAGAAATGATGAAGAATTAAACAAATTATTGGGTCATGTTACCATTGCTCAAGGTGGTGTCTTACCAAACATTCACCAAACCTTGTTACCAAAGAAAACCGGTAAGGCTAAAGCTTCTCAAGAATTATAAGTTAATTTAATTTTATATTTTGGGGTTCCTTTTTTTTTATTTTCATAAGTGCGTGGTTGCTTTTACTTTTAGTTTTCGTTTTTTAATGAGTTTTTGAATTCGGTCTTGTCTCTGCTTTTTTTTTTTTTTTTCTTTTTTTTTTATTATTTTATTTTACTTCTTTTTTATTTTAATGATGGAAATTAAGTAAATATTTGTATAATAGGTTCATACATTTAATTGAATGTATATGATTTCACTTTGATATATTAATTGTTGTAGTTATTGTATTGTTATTATCAAGTTATCTTATATAGTTAACTCTACTTTTATTCAATTTCTATTGTCTTATCTATATACATGAAACCTATAAATTATTTATCATTATATCATTATTCTAATTTTTTGATGTGATATTCTTGTAGGGTGATATCACTAACATCGCTAGGACTATTGACAACGGCATCAGCACCTGTTTTTGTCTTGGGAAAGGCAACAACGTCCCTTATACTTTCCGAGTTTAATAGCATTGCACACATTCTATCAAAACCTATAGCTAATCCAGCATGTGGTGGACATCCAATATCAAAAGCATTTAATAAATGACCAAATAATTGTTGGTAATTACCAATTTTTAAAATGTTATTAAAGATATATTTCTGTAAACTTGTATCGTGAATTCTTCTTGAACCTCCTCCTAATTCAACCCCATTAATAACTAAATCGTAATGTTCACCATGGACTTTTAATGGATTAGTAGATAATAAATCATAGTCCTTTGGATTACACATCGTAAATGGATGATGTGTGGAAGTTAAATTATAGTAGTTATAAACGGGATACCCATTACTATCGGTTTCTGATATTTCTAAAGGTGAAAATAATGGGAAATCAACAATCCATGATGCTACAAAGACATCTTTAGGTTTCACTGATTCAGTTATATCTTTGTTTTCAAAGTTTAAAAGTTTTCTTCTCCATTTAGTTGGATAAGCTTCAATTGATAATTGTCTGAATCTACCTAAAGGAGTAGGGTTTTCATAAGGGAGTTTTGATCTCGTTGAACCTGCAATTATATCTCCTTTTTGTAAATTCAATTCTAAAATTAATTTTTGCAATTTAGTATTTGATTCAAATTTAACAATTTTTTCAAAATTCTTGTACCAATTTAAACAATCTTGATCTGATTCAATAGATACTGAAATAGGAATTCTTGATTTATAATTTTGAGCATCAAATAATGATGTTTGTGTTTCTTTTGTATTATTGAATGCATTTCTTAAGATACAAATTTCGAAAATTGGGAATTCTTCCAGTTTTTCTCCTATGACTTTAACACCATACTCTTCAAAAGTTAAAGGTTTAAAAGTTAAACCACTTCTTAAATCGGGTTTATCAATACCAAAATTTTCCAATGCTTTCAAATAAGGTATTTTTGTGAAATTATCATTCAGATCCAAGTGATTTACTTTTATTAAATCACCATCTTTATTTAATTTGAAAAAATTTAAATTTCGAACATCTTGCCAAACATTTTTAACAACTTGTTCAACATTTAACATCACATCTTCTGCATTACTAAAGGCCAATTCCATATCTACCTGAGTAAATTCTGGTTGTCTATCTTTCCTTAAATCTTCATCTCTAAAACATTTTGCAATCTGATAATATTTATTCACACCACTTGCCATTAATAGTTGTTTATACTGTTGTGGTGATTGGGGTAAAGCATAAAATTGTCTTGGTTTCCTTGTAGGAACTAAAAACTCTCTAGCACCTTCAGGAGTTGATTTAAATAATAATGGAGTTTCAATTTCAATGAAATTTAAAAGATTTAACGTTTTTCTAACTATACTAGCAGTTTTAGATCTTAATTTCAATGCATCTTGATAATATTTTGAACGTAATTGTAAATAGCGTAAATTAGCTGGGAAATCTGAATTTTTTTTAATAGTTTCCAATAATTTTGAAGGTAAATCATTAGACTTATTCAATATGTTATACTCTTTTAAGATTAAATCCCATTTACAATCTGTATCTTGCTGTTTAACTTGATTTTTAGCTTCCCTTCTTATAGCAATAGTTCCTGTAACACTTATAGCATCTTCTAAAAAAGCAGTTTTCAAAAATTCCAAACATTTTTTAGAAGAATCTTCTGAGGCAAGAAGTTGAGTAATATCTCCATTACCATCTCTTAATTCCCCAAATATTAACTTTTTGGAAACTTTCCTAGGTTTCCTACTAATCCAACCGTTTAATGTTACTTCTTTACCTATTAATTCATCTAGCTGTGAAGTTATCTCTTGCACTGTATGAGTTTTTTTCTTAAAAATAACTATAAAATTGTAAAAAAGTTAGTTTGTTTATTTCACATTATTAACTGGAATTTAATTACCAATTATCATTAACATACATTTCCTCAAAAGATTATCTTTATCTGGTAACTCGGTTTCCAAAGCATTTTTTGAATTAAAAGTTGTTCTTGACAAAGAAAAATTCCTAAACCTCAAAGACAACAATACAAAACATTTTGAATTAGAACCATATTTTTTTAAACACCTGATATTTCTGGCCAACATCATTTCTTCTTCTTCGAAAAAAAAAAATGCCCTCCCAGAAATCACCAATAAATGGTCAAACAATTGTTGAAAACTTGAGTTCAATCTACTTATTTTATAGAGGTATTAAATATTATTATGTACTTAATCGTTCGATCTCATCTGCAGAGAAAGTGAAAAAAAAAAAAAAAACGAAATTTTTCAGTAAAAAACGATATTAATCAGATAGTTAAATTGATTTTTTGTATTAAATTATTCTATTCTAATATACAGGTGTTGTGATTTCTTTTTAATGTTGACCGTCATGAGCAGCAGGTTCCAAATTTCCTTCATCTATGTCCATTTTTTCTTCGTTTTCATTTTCATTTTCGATTTCGTTTTCGTGTTCGATTTCAACAGCTACTGGGGTATCGTCTCTACTACTTTTCAAGTCTTCAGTGTCTTGTTTCAAATCTCCATTTGCAATCAAATTATCTCTTTTCGATTTGATGAAATTCTCGTTCAAGTCCCATACTTCTAGATTACCATTCATTGAAACGGCAGCTAGAATTTTACCTCCATCGAATGTATCAATTTGTAATACTGGAGATTTTTGATGCTCGTCACCTTTAATCTTCAAGATATTCAAGATTTCCTTTGTTTGTAAATTCCAAATATAAATGTTACCATTATCAGATCCTGACAGGATTAGTGGTATATATTCATTAGAAGTTATGAATCTTGTACCACAAGTATATTTTTCGCAAACAATTGTCTTTTTAGTCTTTAATATTTTGGAATTCATATTATCTAGACCACTACCCTTAGAGCCATCATTATTTCCATCATCATTCTTGACTTGTTCTCCTTCACCAATAAAAGTCTTTACTACTTTATTATTCATATAATCCCATAATCTAATGGAACCATCTAATGTACTTGCCAAGATATATTTCCCATTTGGTGAAAATCTAACATAACTAACGGGGAAACTTGATCCACCACTATACTCATAGATTAAAGTCTTTAAACATTGACCAGATTCTGTATCAAATAACCTAATTAAACCATCAAAACTTGCACTTACTATAATAGTACCATCCCAGCTTACATCCAATGAAGAAATAGGATCTGAATGTGCTGATAAAGTTTTCAAACATTTCCCCCTCAAGACATCCCAAATTCTTATAGCTTCATCTGAAGATCCACTTATTAATAAATTCCCCTTGTAATTAAATTCAAGACAAGTTATATGATACGTATGACCTTTTAATATTCTAATACATTTACCATATTCCACTGACCAAATTATTATTGTTTCATCGTCAGATGCAGATGCAATATATTTTGAATCTGGTGACCAACAAATATCTGAAACCCCTTTTGAATGACCTTTTAAACTTTTCTCAAAATTACCAGTCTTAAGATCCCATATCTTGATCAACTTATCAGAAGCTAATAATTTTCAGTTAGTATTTAGTATTTACGAAAAAAAAAAATTTATTAATTTAAACAAATTACTTACAACCTGTAGCAATATATTTACCATTTGGACTCAATTTAACTGAAGTAGTAAACTCATCATGAATTTTATCCAATGAATACCTCCTTATATACAATTTCCCTAGATCTATATTATCCAATGTCATATCTTGGTATTGGTATTATATCATATATATATATATATATTTAATTAGTAGTTGTAGTTGTAGAAATTAAACGCCCTGTTAAATTTTTCCATTTTTAAAGTGGCAATTTAAATAAATTAATATTGAAATTTTTATATTTATATTTATATATTAATACAACAAGGAGTAGGAGTAGAGCAATTGAATAAGTGAAGAATGGTATGTTTGATACTAGTGGGAGAGATTTTATTTATGAATTGATTAATTTTTAAAGGATTGGTTACTAACGGTTTGATTTGGTTTTTTTTTTTAATTTATTATTATAGTCATTGAGGTTAGTTCCAGAGAATGATTTTCATTCAAAAGTAGATTCGGTGAAATTTGGTGAAGCTGCACCATCTGCACCAGCATTACAAGATATCTTGAGAGCAAAACAAGGTCCTCTTTCTATTGCATCGCAAGTCAATGGGAGACATCCTTTGGAATCAAGAATTAAAAATTGGGAAGAAACAGAACAAAATATGAAAATGGAACAATATAGACGTATTTTTGGCGCTGGTGAGCCAATCAAGAGAAAGATGGATTTATCTATTGTTGAAAGTACAGATTTTAAACCTTCTGTATTAGGTGGTTCTTCCAATATTCATAAGAATATATTACTAAATAAAGATTCTACAATTGATTGGGAAGATATTTATGATGGATTTGAAACAAAAAATCATATGGATTACCATTCTGAATTAGAAAAAAAAATGGGAATCTAATAACGGAAATTAAACTAAAAAGAGACCCAAATTTTTGAGATGGTCTAAATAGGTTGAATGAAAACAAACAAATTTAATTAAATTTATATAATTTTTTAACTTGGTTTATTTTAATTCCAACCCGCAAATTTAAGTCCAACCGCTTTGTAGAAAACACTGATGGAAACCACAAAGACTCTTTTCTACCTATTACAATCTCTAATACAGTTTCTAATACACTTGTTGTAATTGTCATTGTAATCGTCAACATAACACCCTGCATCATCTTAACAACTCACACCATCGCATAAACCCCACACCACTCACACCACTGGTACCAACAAGTCGTGCACTTAAAACACAAAATATTTTTTTTTAAAATTTTTTTTTTTTTTTTGTTTTTTTTTTTCGATTCGATTTTTTCTTCTTTTCTTTTAATAAATTTTTAGTGTTTTTTAATTATTTTAAATTTTATTAAATCATTTAAAAAGAAGAATTTTTTTTTTTTTTTAAATTTATTAAAATATAAAAAGATATAAATTCAGAGAGGTGAATATATTTATTAAGCTATTAATCGCTAAAGAAAATTATTAATAAAAGAAAGAAATATTATTTAATTATGTCACAATCGTTTGGCCCAGCATGGTAAGTAGTAAAATCTTTTAAATTTTTTTTTTTGTCTCATCGCACAAATACAAAATATAAAAAATACAAATACAAAATATACAAATTACAAATTACAAAATACAATATACAAAATACAAAATTAAATAAAAAATTTTTCAAAGACCTTTAAAAGATTTTATTATTATGGTAGTTACTAACAATTTGATAATTTATTTAAATTTTGATTATAGGATGCGTCCAAAGAATTCCGAATCTGGTAGTAATAGTGTTAATGATAATTTAGGTTATCATTTGTATCAAGATAAGGAAAAAGATTTAAAGGTGAAAAATTCTTCATCATGGACTTCTTCTACAGGGTTGGTTTCTATAGATCATGGAAATGGACATCTGAATGGGAATGGAAACGGGAATATGAATATGAATATGAATGGGCATATGAATGGGAATATTAATGTGAATGGACATCTGAATATTGGTGAGGGTATTGTTTCTGGTGCAGTGTTTCCCTCTCGCCAGTCAACAGTGACTCCTGCGTTGAGTATTTCAGATACTATTAATACGTTATCTGTACCAAATAGTCCTACTAATAATGCTTATATTAAGCATAAAT
Source organism: Pachysolen tannophilus NRRL Y-2460 (assembly GCA_001661245.1). Classification (NCBI taxonomy): domain Eukaryota; kingdom Fungi; phylum Ascomycota; class Pichiomycetes; order Alaninales; family Pachysolenaceae; genus Pachysolen; species Pachysolen tannophilus. Next base: position 249,681 of record KV454011.1, read on the forward strand.
TGAAAAATATTTCTGAAATACCAGTTATTCAAGGTAGTAACAAATATTCCATGGAAGAAATGTTTAATGTTTGGTATAAATTGAAATCACAACAAGAAATTGTAGTTGATAAATCTTTTTTAGATGATAAAGATCAAGAAGAGTTGAAAAAATATCGTTCTAGTGATCCTGAAAATGAAATCTTACATTTAGAAATTGCAAGGGAAAAATTGAATAAAAAAGTAGACTCTGATATAACCTTGAGTCGATTGGAAATTAATGATGATACAAACTCTTCTAATCTTGCTCAAGTAGTTGCCCTTCCTGAAAAAAATGGGTTACTGCAACATCAGCAACTGCAACAGCAGCAGCAGCAGCAGCAGCAAATTCCTATTGACAATATTAATTCTTGGTCTACAACTGGTGCTATTGGTGGCTCTTTAAACCATGGCTCTTTAAACCAACAACCAGCTTCACAATCTGCATTCTTGAATATCTTGTCATCCCAGAAAAATTTCCAAGACCCACATCAGCAGCATCAAACTCAGCAGCCGAATCAACAGCCGACTCAGCCGACTCAACAGACTCAGCAGCCAATAGGTGCACCACCAGGGATTAATGCGATTCATCAGGCAACACCATCACCATTGCTAGCACCGCAACAAATTAACTGGATCTATTTGGATGCTACCGGTAATGAACAAGGACCTTTTGATGGAACTATGATGCAAAATTGGTATGCTGCTAATTACCTTCAACCAGATTTGAAATTGAGAAGGTACGAGGAATCACAGTTCAAGACTTTGTCAGATTTGATCAATTTGGTTGGAAACTTTCAAACTCCATTTTTAATTCCGTTACCTGATTTGAAATATCAACAGCAACAGCAGCAACAGCAGCAACAGCATCACCACCAGAACCAGAACCAGAACCAGAGCCAGCACCAGCAGGGCTCGTCTACCTTGATGAATGTCGGGAACAGAAACAGTAATGGTGGCGCAATTGAGGCTCCTGATAGTATGCAAATTCCTCAAAGCGTGGGCTCATCTTGGTTACCTCAGTCGAATCCTACAGCAGATTTTTTGAACCAGCGTTCACAATCTCCATTCTCGAATAATGTTTCCTCTCCAATTATTGGTGGAGGTGCTTCTTCTAATCCTTCAATTGCATTTGGATTAAACGGTACCAGAGTTGGAGGCATTGGTGGTGTTGACACACTGCATTCTTTTATTAGTTTGCCTTCACAGTCGCAATTTCAGGCACAACCGCAAATACTGCCTCAGTCTATTCAACCTGTTCAATCAACTCAATCAGTTCCTCATGCTATTCAGCAATTTACCGCTGGTAATGAAATTATTAATGGAGTTTCCGGCAATGTTGATATTGGCAACAAAAACTCCAAACAGGCTAACGATGACACTCGTGCTACTACTGTTTTCACAAATACTCATGATGATGGCAAATTGAAATCTCAAGTCATTGAAACTCAAGAACAAATCCAAGAAGGTTTAAGATCAGATAAACAACAAGATCAATCACCTGCACCTACACAGTCACAGTCACAGTCACAGTCACTGCCACTGCCACTGCCAATGACACCGAAATTAGCGTCTTGGGCAGCTTCTTCTTCAACAGCATCTCAACAAAAAAAATTGACTCTTGAAGAAATTCAACTGCAAGAAGCATCAGAAGCTTTGAGAAGAGAAGAAATCAAAAAGAAATTAGAACTTGAAAGAAATAATACCCTGATTCCAAAAGTTGCTTCTCCTGAAGAAAGATCAGCTTTGCCAAAGACTGCATCTTGGGCTAGTACTACAGTTACCACTCCTGTTAAACCAAAAAAGACATTAGCAGATATTCAAAAGGAAGAAGCAGAGGCAGCAGCTGATGCAACAAGAAGAGCATCTGCTTCACGTTTACCACTGACAAATTTGGCCAGCAAACTTGCAGAATCAAAACCTATGTCTTTTGCAAATGCTCTTGGAAGTGGTAGTGGTAGTCTGCCTTCGCCTTGGACAGTTGTAACTAAAAAAACTCCTTTACCAAAAGCTGTTTCCAAGACAACAGTTCCAGGAGCATTGCATTTAGCGACAAAACTGACAACTCCATCTTTATTGAGATCAGTTTCATCTTCGGCATCTTCTGCCCCTTCAGCAATCAAACCAGCCACTCATGGTTTAACCACCGGATTTAGTTCTGCTGCATCTTCACCTACAACATCAAAGACCAATCCACGTGATGAATTTTTTGTATGGTGTCGTAACCAACTTTCTCAATTGAATAATGGTGTAAAGAAGGAAGATGTTCTTTCCATTATGGTTCAATTACCAACCGGTTCTGAATCTCAAGAAATTATTGCGGATACTATTTACTCCAATAGTTCAACAATGGATGGTAGGAAATTTGCTTCTGAATTTATGAAGAGGAAAATTCTGTTTGAAAAAAGCATTCCACCAAATGTTGATTTTTCTTGGGGTGAAGAGTTGTACAGAACTGCTCATAATTTAGGTGATTCCAATAATGATCAAAGTAATGGCTGGGATAATGCATTCAAAGTTGTTTCAAAAAAAAACAAAAAACGTGCTACAAACAAAGAGTTTTAATCATAAAATGCTGCTCAAAGCTAACGGTTGTGATTTGAATGGAGATTCTATACAGCATATATTCTAAATAACATGAAGTTTACTTATTCATTACAGTTTTTCTTTCTTTTACTTGTAACCCTAGGCTTATTAGCAATACAACGGAGAATAAAATTTTAAAATATCTTATTATTAATTTTATTGTTTTTTCCCATTTTTTTGTTTTAAGATTTTTTCCTCAGCGATATCACCAGCGATTCCCCATTCCGTTAACAAATCTTCTTTTCTATTATCCAAAACATTTAATCTTCTTCTCAATGCTTCATTGAAAGTAACTTCTTGGCATACTTGAAAAAATACTTGCCCCCATCCTTTTTTGATAGTTTCCAGTTCAATGGCAATTTCCTTAAATTCTAACTCGTTTAATTTTTGATCAATCCCAAAAGATTCAAAACACTCATCACCTATGGCACCCTTTTGATATAAAGTATTGATATAAACTTCACTTTCTTTTATTTTAAACATTCTCTTAAATGCTTCTGAACCTCTTCTTATCAATGCTGCTTTCAACACTTTTTCATTTGGTTTTGGTTGTGAATTTTTCAATTGTATATATAACTCTTTTGAAAGATTTTCTGGGAAAATAGATTTGGTACGTGTTAATTTATTAAATTTTCTCCTTCTATAAAATATAGAAAAACTTATTAAGATGGCTATTAATACTGAAAAATAAATGATTGGGGTGTAAATTGAAATTCTTATAAATTGAGGTTTTGTTTGTTCATCACTTGTGGAATTGAAAAATGTTTGATTGAAAGTTTCATCGTAACTCTTTTCGTAATCAAATTCACTTTCTGAATTGAAACTATCCTCTTTGTCCATACTGCCCAATTCTTGCTCTGTTCTTATTGAGACTAGAAATAATTATTAAAATCAACAACAGTTCAGCAGATTTTGTATCAAGTTGATGATGACAACTAAAAAAAAAAAAAAAAAAATTTCCAAAAAAAAACAACCAAAGTTGACACTTACCACACGACTGTTGGTTTCCATAAGTTTACCAACAGCAGCAGCGACGAGCAGTGACGAGCAACGACGAGCAACGACGAGCAACGACGACAACATCGACATCAATAATAACGGGGACAACTTTGTCGCTACAGCAGGACAAACCCCCTCTTTTTCCAAAAAAAAAAAAAAAACAAACAAACAAATTCACTCATAAAAAAATTTTCCATTTGCTATATATGAAAATATTATCCTGATCACTTTTTTCGATCAATTTTTTCCCACTTCCCAAGTAAATTTCTTTGAAACATAAGCTACCAATATCTTGAAACACTTTGCTATGATGGATATTGTCTCTGACTTTATTCAAAATCACAGTTTCGACTTTAAAATCTTTCATGTCCACGATACGAGCAACGTATAAGAAGCTATTAATTTTTTGTAAAGATCTAATAAGATGAGTTGGTTTATGTGTTGACAAAAATTGATCTGTCGGTACTTCTATATGATTAAAATTCTTTGCATTGTACCAACTTGTTACTGATTGTACATCTTTAAATAATTGTCTTGATAATGAATTTTCCAATTGGAAAACTGGGTAGTTACTATTGATATATGCCGGTATTACTGTTTCTCTATTTTTACCGTTAAAATTATCAATTGGCAACAATGAATCTCCATTTTCTATATCTTGTTCCGTTTTAAAATACAGCACTTCATTAACTATTTTCGGTAATAAAGTAGATAATTTATTTGCAAAGATTTCTTTGGGCACAACGGGAAGTTTCTCATTGCTCATAATGTTACTTAAATTTTTCGATTTTTTAGTAATTTCACTCAACGATATCCTGGGAGAAACCGCCGCTTGAGATATACTGGATCCAGAGCCAGATAAATTCAGAACTGGATACTCACTGGGTTTAGTCATGAAATTAGATACTTTTTGTGTATTTGATATTGGAGTCAATGGAGTATACATATGCTCAGGCTCCACCATCATATCCCTATCTTTGAAAACATTGAATTTCCTCTTTCTACCCCTAGTAACAGCTTGATCATCAAGATCCTCTACTTTCCTAAGTGAATTCTCATTTATTAATTTAGATATCCTTGTGGCGCTAATCTTGTTAGACCGATTTTTGGTACTGTAACCTTTTAATGCGTCATAAAATAATGAGGAAGACGAACTCGAAAATGGAATAAAATCAGTGACCAGTGGATCACCCTCACCATTCTTGGACTTTGAATGCATTTTATACCAGCCCAAAGGTAACCCAATAGTACAAATCTAGTCCTATTACAAATATTTATATATTTATATTTTTATTTATATATAAAAATAAATACAACAATTGGAATGTGATTGCCCTTTTTCAGAAAACAAAAACAAAAAAAAAAAAAAAAAAAAAAAAAAACATCCAAAGAGGTAGTGTTCACAACAAACAAAAACCTAAAACTGAAGTTACGTTTACCAAACACGACCAGTTTATTAATTTTTTTGCGGACGAAAACTTTTACGGTGAATTTGTTGAAACCTATTGAACCAAACAAGAGTATATAAAATATATATTTATATATATGTATATTGCTGTGTATCAGGTAGTTGTGGTTGAAAGAGAGGTGGTTTATTTCAGTAATAGGTGATAAGAAAATGTTTTCTTTGTTTTCATTTAGAACTTTGTTTAGGAATAACTTGAGCAGTAAGCAGCGGTTAATTGTTCCTAATAGATGTATATCTTTATTATCTGAATTACATCCTTCACCGGGTTCTTTTAAGACTCAAAAAAGAGTTGGTAGGGGTCCAGGTTCAGGGTTAGGAAAGACTTCTGGAAGAGGTCAGAAAGGTCAGAAGGCGAGAGAGGCAATAAGGCCTTGGTTTGAAGGTGGTCAAACTCCAATTTATAAATTATTTCCAAAGAGAGGTTTTATTAGACATCAGAAAAAAGATTTAAACGAAGTTAAACTTATTAGAATTTATAAATTTATTAAAGAAGGTAGATTACAATTGGAAGAAGGAGAGACTTTAACTATGGCGAAGATGAAAGAATGTGGAATAATTACAGGGACAATGAAGGATGGGGTTGTCATTGTTGGAGATGGTAAAGATGTATATGATTTACCAATTAAGATTGAAGCAACTAAAGCCACTGGACCAGCTATTGAATGTATTGAAAGAAATGGTGGAGAGTTTACTTCTAGGTATTTTTCTTCAATTTCTTATAGAGCCCACCACTCTCCAAGTTGGTTTTTAAGGAAAAGAGGTTATTTACCATTATTATCAAGACCTATTGCTAGAAGAGATATATTATTTTATAATTCAGAGGCAAGAAGAGGATATTTATACAAGGAAAAATTGGCAAAAGGAGATCTTAGTGATGATCAAGTAGATACTCAAGAGCTCAAGAAAACTATAGTAGGTACTTCAGGTACTAAGAAACTGAAAAAACCAATTTTATATCAGCAGTTGGACAAAGTTTTAGAGTCTAATGATAGCAAGTGTACTAAAGGGTTTGAATCGAGTAAAGTGATTTCATTCAAGGACTTAAACTAAGATATATGTCAAGAAATAAAAGAAATGAAAAGATAAAAAAAGAAAAACAATTTTATAACATGTAAATAAATATGAATCATTTTTTTTATTTTTATTTTATTTTTTTGCTTCAAGTAAAATTTTTTGTAGGACAACTAGCATGATTTAGTTTATACTATTATTAATGGGTCAAATTTACTGCTTTACCAGGTTCCCAATTTTTAATAGCGTTTTCTATATTAAACCAATATTTCAATTTAACAGTTTCTAAAGCTGCATCTTCATAATTTTTTTCTTTAAAAAGTTGATCTAATTTCTTTTCAGTATTTGCTATTCTTTCATCATTTGAAATTTTTAATTGATTTAATTCTTCTTCATTAGATATATTTTCTAATTCTTCATGGATTTCCAAAATTTGCATTAATAATGATTTATCTTTAAATTGATAATCTTTTGTTGAATCATCATCATTTAAATCGATATTCGCATTTTTTTTCAATAAGAATTGAGCTCTTTTAAGAGATGAAGTTAATGTAGAGTAAGCTTTATTTATTATCATTGAAGTTTGATCAGCTTGTTCTTCTGGAGAAGATGAAGTTAATTGGACTGATCCATGTAAAATATCAGGATGATTTTCTTGTTGTAATGTTCTATATTCTTTTCTTAATTTTTTCAAATCAATTAAAAATGGACTTCCCAGGGACCCATTAGGAAAAGTATTTGGGAATAATTTATAATAATCTATAATTTCTTGTTGTTTTTCATTAGTACTGCTACCGTTACCTGCATTCGAACTCGAATTTGAATTTGAATGATTAAATCGAACCAATTGAACTATTATTGGAGAAATAATTGGTCCAGAGATTGAAAACCTCGTGCCTCGACATACAGCTTTCAAACTTGAATTTATGAATAACATTACCATTTACTACTATAATATGCAACTCTTCTTTCTTTCTTTCTTTTTGTCCCCCTAGTAAAATTCAATAATACCACCGAAAAGATAACCCAAGACTTCTTAATAAAAATATACCAAAGTATTTAGAATCACAATTAATTGAACTCACTTTGGAAAATAAAAACAAACAATTTAAAACTTTTCAATCCCGATTTTTCCAAATATATACCAATTGTAAAAGGTCATCCATCCAACTTATTCTCCATAATTATATATATATAGTTATATATAATTATGGGAGGATATTTTGATACAATCCAAACTACCTACGAAAATTAATATTATTTAAAATGAAAAGTTTCGTAAAAGAGTTTTATTATAATATATACAATCAACTAAGGAAAGGGTATATCTTATGAGAATCATCCATAATTTATACCGAAAACACACACTCACACAAAGAAAAAACTTATAAACAAACTTTACCTTACCGCATTAGATTTTGATCTTTTAATTTCTGTACTAACAGTTTTTATTTTTATACCCTAACCTCATTCCACCTCTTTTTACACGATAAATATCTAAATATTCAACCTTTCAATTTTTCAAAAACGTTTAATCAAACTGTTCAAACTGCATTTGCAATTGCTGCTGCGTTATGGTTAGGTAAGTACATACAATTTTTTTTTTTTTTTTTTTTTTTTTGGCTATTTACTAACTTAAGTTTTTTTTTTTATTTTGAGTAGTTCCAAGTTTAATTCACTTTGCTAAGAGTATATTCTTGATGCTTTTTCTTCTCTTCTTCCGAAGGAGCTTGACCTGGACCACCAAACATTTTTCTCCAATATATAACTTTTCCCTATATATATATATATATATATATAAATATATATCAATCAAAAAACAGCAAGTTTAAGATTGATTTTAATTTAATGTATTGAATATATAAGAATGTGATCTTCTTGTTGTTCTTCTTCCTTTCTTTCTTTTTTTCTATGTGTTGAAAATGAACAATTTTTAGTCAAAAAAATTGGAAAAAATCTAATAACTTAATGACACGTAAAATGGGTTGCACAAAGTTGGCAGATCAAGTACAATTTTTTTTAGTTTTTTTGTTTTTTTCTTTTTTAAGGCCTGTTAAAAAAAAATTTGAAAGCGGTTGATGGACATAATAATAGTAATAACAAATTGTTTAATTATTGGAATTAATTAATCTATCGATAATGTCGCAGGAGGAGGAGAAATTATATCATGAGGAGATAGAGGTTGATGAGTCTAATAGTGGGGAAAATTTAATTAGTGAAGATAAACCTGGGGATTTAGGAGAAACAAATACTGAAGTTACAGATGCTAAAGATACAGATGCTAAAGTTACAGATGCCGCTGATGAAGCCGAGGAGGCTGAAGAAGCTGGAGAAGCTGGAGAAGTTTCTGTGCTGAATGGCGATCATAATGATAATAACGACGATAATGATGACGATGACGATGATGATGATTTTTCAGATTTATCCGATATTGATGAGAATGAGCTTCCAGCAGCTTATTTAGCTGATAAGGAACTTCTTAAATTAAGTAGACACAAGAGGAAAACCGATGATTCAAGAGAAGATGAGACCAATAGTGATAGAATTAATGAAGATCAATCAAGAGCAAAGGAAAAGAAAAGAGCTAAAAATAGAAGAACTGATGTTGAAGAAGAATTTAAAGATTCTGCACCTTTAATTGAAAATGAAGATGAATTAACTAAGAAAAGAAGATTATTGGAAGAAAAAATAGGATATGGCATTGAAAAATAAGACAGTTAAAAGAAGAAAAGGTGAAGATGATATTGATTCTATGCAAGATGAAGCAATTTCACGTTTAAGAGATGCAATGAGAGAAGCTGCTTATAAAGATGCAGATTGTGTTAATAATGGTCAACCAGCAATAAATAAACTTTCATTATTATCTACAGTAAGAGATGTACTTTTACGTGCTAATTTGGCTGATTCAATACTTGATAATAATTTATTAGAAAGTGTTCGACTTTGGTTAGAACCACTTCCTGATGCATCATTACCAGCTTATGAAATTCAAAGAACATTAATAGAAGCATTACCACAACTTCCTATTAAAACTATACATTTAAGAGAAAGTGGATTAGGTAAAGTTATGATTTTTTATCAAAAATCTAAAAGAGTTGAACCTAATTTAAAAAGAATTTGTGAAAAATTAATTGGTGATTGGACAAGAGCTATAATGGGGAGATCTGATAATTATAGAGATAAATCTATTAAACAAGTTGATTATAGTTATTTCAAACATAAGGCAGATATTCCAACACAAGCTAGAACTCAACAAATTGTCAATGCCAATAAATCCTTGTACGAAGAAAGTGCTGCAAGAAGAAATAGAGCAGCTGCTCCAGCTGCAAGAACAACAGCTTATAAAGTTGCTCCAAGAGCTAATCTTGCTGGTATTAATAGTAGAAATAAAAGAACATTACCCTCTGGAGTTGGTACTGCATTAAATAAAGATGAAAGATTCAAATCATTAAGTCAAAGATTACATTCTATGGGTATTAAAAAGAAAGGAGCTAAAAAAGGTGGGGTTAGTATTGAAGGTAAAGGCATATCTATGTAATTTATATTACAATATTTAAGTGATAATTTTTTTTTTCCTTCTTTCTTTCTTTCTTTCTTTCTTTCTTTCCAAAACAATTATAATATATATATCTTAATATATTAAACTATATGATAGTAATAATAATAATTAAAAAAACAAAAAAAAATTTTTTTCTTCTCTTTTTTTTTCAATCTTATTATTCAAGAGAACAACAATAGTAATAATAATAATAACAACAACTTATGATCTTGGCTTTTCCTTCTTCTCTTTCCAAAGAGCTAATAATGAAACACCTGAAACTTTAACAACCTTGAATCTAACACCTGGAATATCACCCTTAGCCTTACCTCTTCTACCGAAACCTGCTAATAAGACTTCATCATTTTCATCGACAAAGTTCAAACAACCATCGTTTGGAACAAAGGCAGTAACTCTCTTACCGTTCTTGATCAATTGGACTCTAACACATTTTCTAATAGCAGAGTTTGGTTGTTTTGATTCAATACCAATTTTTTCTAAAACAATACCTTTAGCATGGGAAGAACCACCAAATGGAGAAGATTTAAAAGCAGTACCCAATAATCTGGATTTATATGATTGATCCGCCCATCTGTTATTACGACGGTGGACTCTTAACTTTCTAGCAGAGTTGATACCTCTTGGTTTACCGTTACCCATCTTGAAATTATTCTATATATATATATATAATATTCAATATATAAAAAGATATATATAAAAATTAATGAAAAAAATTATATTTACTTTTTTTTTTTCTTCTTTACTTTTTCTTCTTCTTCTCTCTTTACCTTGTTATGGATTGGAAGAATTTTTCATTTTTTTTTTTTCTTTTTCAGGGGCTTCGTAACGTACCATAAAAACCAGTAGTGCATTAATTGCAACATTAATTACCAGAAAAAACCCAAATTAGGAAAGAGGATAAGGTTAGCAAAAATGTGACTGGTATTATTTTAAGAAAGAAAGTCAAAAAAATAATTTCAAATTAGGGCTAAGAACCCCGGAAGGAAAAAGTAAAATTTTAAAAACATTAGTAGTGTGTGGTAAACAAAAAAACCAATCGAAACCAAACCAAACACACTTCTTTTGGTTTTCTTTTTTCGGAAACATTGTGTTGGTGCCGCACTACCTTGTTTTGTACTATTAATTTTCTTTTTTTTTTTTTTAGGAGATACAACAGTTGAAGTGTTGTATTATAATATATATATATATATATATATATAAGGAACCATTGGCGGTTAATTTTTTTTTTTTGAAGTAATGACATTGGAGCAAAATGGTTTGGATGATCATATACAGCTACTTGTGGCCCAATATTTGCAGGCGAACAGGCACACCAAGACTTTGAAGCAATTTGAGATAGAGGTGGATCGGCCTTTGAGTAGTCACTTGGCTGCTGAAGATGTCTGTGGTGTTGGCGGCAAGGCCATTCTTGAAGAATCTTTGGAGTCAATTATTAGGGATAGGATGAATTTTATTAAGGCTGGAAGTACAGAGAGGGATATTTCAAATTTTAGTAATGAAATTCATACACCTCTGCAGAAACTGTTGATAGAGAAAAATGGGTTAGAAATTTTAAAATGGACATTGCCCTATCCAAACAGGGTTGGTCAGATTGATGCTGGAAATGGGAACTCATTGGTTATACACTCGTCTTTTGTCAAGATGAAGATTCTGTCACAAACGGTTTTTGTAGCTTTGTTTTCAATGTCAAATAAGACTTTACTTATGATTGATTTAATAACGAAAACTCCATTGATGACATATTCAAACTTACATGGTAATAGTGTTGTTGGGAGAATTGCAATTGGAATAGATGGTACAAATTTTATTATTAGTTGTGGAATGGATGGGAAACTGATTTTATGTTCAATTGATGGAAATTATCAATTGGAAAAAATTTCTGAAATTCAATTACATCAAAGATTAGTTACATCTTTAAAATATCTTTATATTAATGATGAAGAATATTATTTATGTTCTATAGGGTGGGATTTTAAAGTTAAAGTGCACAAATTAAATGTGAAAAATGGAACTTGGGAAGTAATTGGTTATAATAGGTTATTAACAAATGGTACTTGTATGGAAACTTTTTGGTTCCCTACTTTTAATAATATAAAATACCCTCTCATCATTGTAGGAAGGTTAGACAGTTCATTATTATCATATTTTATTATAGATGAAAGGGATAAAAAATTGATTCAAATATGTTCATTATCCTTAAATGATTCTGAATTTAATAATCATTCATTCCATCCAACTTCAATGGTAATTACGAAAACTACAGATAATAACAAGTTTTTAATTACAGTGGGTACAAATCATATACCTTATATGAGAATTATAACAATATTACTACCAGATATACAAGAATTAATCAATGAAAATCCTATAATATCAAATGAACAAAATTCAATAATAATGCTGGATATTTCTAAAAAATTATCACAAATTGCATTAACCTCTTCAAATGAACAATCTTTTGCAAATGCTTCATCAATACCAATAATAAGAAATATAACAGTGTCTAACCTAAATTCCCTTTCACCACAGGATAAATATTCTAATGGAATTATTATTTCTAGATCATCTTTAGGAAAAAATGGAATTTACATTCTGGGTGATGATGGTAAGATTAGAGGTTTGGATTTAAAAGATGGTCATATCATAGAATTAAAGGGGAAAACTCACGAGGGAAGAATGAAATCAATGTTGTTAGGAGAAATAGATGGAATTGGTGAAATAATAGTAAGCTGTGGCGCAATTGATAAAACCATTAAAATTTGGGAATGTGATTCTTTTGAACTAAATTGATAAATTGTTTATCAAATTTTAAATTTGTAGTGCATTATCGTTCTACCGAAAGGAAAAAAAAAAAAAAAAGTATGATTTTTTGATATATTTAATATTTATTTAATTATTATTATTATTTTACTTCTTTTTATTAGGTATTGTTTCTCGATAAACTTTAAAGAATACAATGTCATTGACACCAGCTGAAAAGGCTATTTCAGGTGCATTATCATCAGTAATTGCAAACACTGTAGTCTATCCTTTGGATTTGGTCAAGACCATTATTCAAACCCAAGAGAAACACAAGTCCAAAGAGGGAAATGATTCTGCAGCAACAAAGGAAGAATATGATAACGCGTTAGATTGCTTAATTAAATTATACAAAAAGAAAGGAATTACTGGATTATATAGTGGCATTGAGGCTTCATTGATGGGTACTGCTTTCCAGAATTTTTGTTATTTTTATTGGTATTCTGTGGTTCGTAATGTTTATAACGATTTAATTGTTAATCGTGGGGTAATTAACAAGAAAAAAATTGGACCAAGAGAAAGTAAAATTGTTAATGAATTATTATTGGGTGTAATTGCTGCTAGTATTTCTCAAGTATTTGTAACTCCAATAAACGTTATTAGTACATCTCAACAAACTAATTCAAATGAGTTAACAAAAGAAGAATTGGTTCAAGAACAAAAAGATATTGAATCTAAAAATTTATTGATTCAAAAATTATTAAAACTTTCTATTATCAGAACTGCATATAGAATTATTAAGAGGGATGGAATTTTATCCTTATGGAATGGATTAAAAGTATCATTAGTCTTATCATTAAATCCTTCTATTACCTATGGTTCTTATGAGAGATTAAAACATTTACTTTACGGTTCTCACGTTGAATATTTGAAACCAATTCAATCATTCACCCTCGGTTTATTATCCAAGATATTAGCCACCTTGATAACTCAACCATTAATTGTAAGTAAAGCTACTTTACAAAGTAGCCAGTACGGTCATAAGTATCATAGTTTCCAAGATGTCTTGGTTCATTTATACAAGGAAAATGGCTTATTAGGTTTATGGAGAGGTATCTTACCACAAATTTCTAAAGCTGCACTTGTTCAAGGATTGTTATTCATGTTCAAAGACCAATTTGATATATTATTTATATTCATTTTGAAATTGATTGGATATCAGAAAAAGTACAAGAAATTGATAATGATAACAGAAAGTAGCATGACCACTATTATTAAAAGAAATTGAAAGATCAAAAATTGAAAAAAAAAAAAACAACTTACCTATGAAATTAAATATATATATGTATATGAATGAATACAGAATAATGATATGAATAAAGTTCATTAACTTAAAACCTGACTTCTTCAGGTAAAACATTAAATTTTTCACCGTTTTCTCTAACACATTCATGATTAACATCTCTTTTTAAAGATTTCCTCATATCAAATGCATCAACATCATCATTTGTTTTGTTTTTATCAATTTCATAATTTATATTACCACTACTACTACTATAATATCCCACTACTCTTCTATATATGGAATATCCTAATTTTTCATATAATGTAATTGCCAATTTATTATTACACCTAACAAATAAATCAATGAAATATGTATAATATGGTTCTTCTTCTTCTGTAGATTTTTGTAGATGATTACACAAATGTGAAGCTAAACCTAATCTTCTATAAGTTGGACTTATGGTCACTGCAGTAATATGAGTATGCCATTCTTTTGAATGACCTTCATTTTTCCCCATCATGTATCCTGAAGGAGTTGTTAACAATTCATTATTGAATAAAATTGGCGATTCAGATTTGAAAAATAATGATGGCCAATCAGAAAGGTATTGTAAATAAAAGAAAACTTGGAAATTTTCTGTTAATGAATCCAAATTAATAGCATTCAACGTGAACAAATCTGTAGCTTGAAATGGGACTATAGAAGTCATGATCCTGTATAGATAACTTCAATTCTATTTATATTTAATGCAATGATATAAAATAAATTATCAATTTCATTTTTCACTATTTTTTTTTTTTTTTTTTAATTAAAAAAGAATAATTTACAGTAAATAATACAATTAATATTACAAATTCACAGTTTTAATTTTAAGATACAAGACAGATGATCAATTATCTCGAGTATAATCATGACTTAGCTTTAAAGATAGAGATAATAAAATAATAATAAGAAGAATAATAAAGAACAAAGAGAGTTGGGCGGAACCAAACAAACAAACAAACAAATGAAAAAAAAAAAAAATTGGCTAATATCTTAAATCATTTTACTATACAACAATTGGGTTTTCTTTTTTTTTAAAAAATTCTTCTATCTTTTCAATAAATTTTTTATTTTTTTTTCATCCACATTTTTAAGAATTAAAATTCAATTTAAGGTCTAAAATCTAGAATTAAACCCACTCTGGTTTTTCTTTATTATCGCTACGGTTGTAGTTATTATTATAACCACCTCTTCCTCTATAACCACCACCTCTTCCACCTCTGTTATTGTACCCTCCTCTGTTATTATAACCTCTATAATTACCTCTTCCTCTTCCTCTACCACTATAATTTCTGTAACCAGCAGTATGTAGGGATTCTTGACCAAATGTATCATTATTTAATTTTTTTTCTTCAGCCCATCTTAATCTATCAGCTTGATTTTCTTCAGTTGAAGATGAAATTGTATCAAAAAATGAAGATTTTTTATTATAATTTGGTTCTTCTCCACTTGCTGGGTTTGATTCTTGTTGTAAAGATTCATCTTTTGAAAATTTTGCATTGTTAGACTCAAAATCAAACTCAGTTGATGGAACTTCTTTAGCATTCTGCTGCTGCCTATTACCATTGTTTGGCTTATTATGTTGATTATATCTCTGATACTGATTATGATACTGTTGCTGGTGCTGCTGCGGGTGCTGTTGCTGATAATGCTGTTGTTGCTGGTGTTGTTGCTGTTGCTGCAGAGGCTTTTGCTCCTGGTGGTGAACAGTCAGTGGCACAGGTTGAGGCTGAGGCATTGACACTGGCGCTTGCGCTTGACCTGACCCTTCTTCTAAACTCGTTGGAGCCGCAGTGGGAACAGCAGTGGAAGCAGAAGCAGCTGCCGCCGCTGCCGCCGCCGACCCCGCTGGAGTCCCTGAAACCCCCAGCGGCGCAACAATTGGAATTGCTTGAACCTGATCAGCAGGAATATCCAAAATATTCAAATCCTTAACATCTGAACCTTTAAACAAGACAAATTCATAAATATCTGGTCTTGGATGAATTTCCTTTGAATAATCTCCAATTCTACCCTCAGTACCTAACGATCTAACTTTTGTTAACGACACTGTACCTTCATCACCATTAATATTATCCAAAATTCCAACATAACTAAAAAAAAAAGAAAAATAAAGAAAAAACATGTTAGTCAACAATAGTCATTGAAAAATTAATTAATTATCACCAATTTTCTTGGTTTTTTTTCTCTCTCTCCATCTCCTTCTATCTAATAACTTACCGAATACCTTTATTTGAAATTAAAGAAATGGTTTTACCAATATACTGAGCCATCTTTAAAATAATACACAATCAATAAATCAATAAATTCAAAAACAAAAAAAAAAAAAAAAATTTATTATTATTTATTTTATTTTATTTTATTTTATTTTACTCCACCAATTGAAATCAAATAGAATCACAAACAAAAAAATTTATCAATACCTAGATACCCTTCTATAGTCACTACTATGATTATAACTATCTAAGATAAATTAAATTAAAAAAGTGGAAAAGAATTGTTTTAATTTCAAGTTATTATTATTGTTGGACACAAGAAATTTTCTAATTTTCTTTGACCAAAAGCAAAAAAAAAAAAAGCAAAAAAAAATAAATTAAAAAATCACGTGACCGACAACAACATCAACAACGACGACGACGACAGCAGCAGCGACAGCGACGAGGACAGCAGCAATAGCGGCAGGAAAAGGACGATGAAGGATAGAAGATAGAGGAGGATTAAGCTCTAGTTAGTAGGTAAAGGTTGATTCACGGGGGTTAACCAATTTTTAGTACCTACCAAAGTCATCTTCATCTTGTCTGTAATTTGTTGCGTTTCCATAAGCAGTTCCTCTACCACCATAAGTTGTACTTTGTCCCGAATTATTACCATCACCGATAGAGTAAGCTGTATTACCTCCATAAGTAGTACCTGGTCTTCTATTTGATCTATCTAAATCTTGTAAAGATAATCCAATATTTGCAATTTTATCTCTAAGAGCCAAGATTGCTTTTATAACCACTTCATTTGGAGCTAAACTTCCAACAGTTTCAACATTTATATAAAATTTATTTGGTTTTGCATTAAAATCAAAAAGTTCATTTTTATTTGGAGGTTCTTCCCAATCACAATTTGTTGATTTTGGCCATTCTTTTTCAGCATCTTGTTCAAACCAATAATCTGTATGTTTTAATTTATTCCATGGATCATATTCAAATCCAACTGCAGAACATGGAGACCATTTTGCATGTTCTTTTGCAATTCCCTTTTTAGCAATACATTTTAATTTTAATTCTTGATGTTTTTTCAATTTACAAATTAAAACTCCATTTGAATCTAAATCTCTTATAATTGGTTGTCCTAAAGAAGACATTGTA
Organism: Pachysolen tannophilus NRRL Y-2460; assembly: GCA_001661245.1. Classification (NCBI taxonomy): domain Eukaryota; kingdom Fungi; phylum Ascomycota; class Pichiomycetes; order Alaninales; family Pachysolenaceae; genus Pachysolen; species Pachysolen tannophilus. The sequence continues at coordinate 266,743 of KV454011.1, forward strand.
GTACTTGATATTTGATCATCTTGACGAACAACAACTAAATCCCTAGAATATATATTAAGAGTAGAATCACTTGTACATTCTGCTCGAAGTTCTAATTCAACAGAACATTTACCACAATGATCTTCACAAGTACAATCTCTTGAATATAATAAATCATCAATAGCATCACTATTTAATGGAATCAACCCTAACCGATGAGATATAAACTCATCTGCTAAAACAGAAGTATTCGTCTCTATTTCAACTAAATCAATAGCTAATGTGGCAACTTCTGCTAACATCGTTCTTCTAAGAGAATTAGCTAAAGCTAAATCAACACCTCCTAATATAAAATCAACTTCATCACGACCAGTCTTTCTAATCGTCACAGAAGGACCTTCTTCATTTATCTCAGTATCCATATTCAAAACTCAAAACTTAAAACTCTCTTTCTACTCTTTCTTTCTCCGTCTTCTCTTGTTACCATTAAATGAATTAATTTATTCTTTTATCGTTGTTGTTGTTGGAAATGGCGAATATTTTCATATTTTTGGAAAATATTTCAAAACCTCCAGAAATTGAGTCTGTACAAACTACTGAGAACAATTTTTATTTAATTGATGTTAAGAACCAACAACGACAACGACAACAAGCTGAGGATATATAAGTATAATATAAGGAATGTCGATCAAGATTCCAGACTTGAGGTTTGAGCAATCGTTTATGAGAAGTTTGGAGAAGAATGCGTTGAGTAGTGATGGGTTTGAGTTGGAAGCAAAGACAAATAAAAAAAATCATCATCACAAGAGAGGTACTAATGATGATACTAATGATGGTACCAATGATGGTTCCATGAAACCGATTAAAGCTGTGATTACTCCTAATGGTAAAGTTGATTTAACATTTGGAAGTGCTTTAGATATCTTTGGAGGTGAATTAGTACGATTTAAAGATTGTTGCCAATGGAATAAAAATCATTAAAAAAAAAAAAAAAAAGAAAAGACAAAGATATATATATATATATATAGATGTATATACGTTCAACGATCAACGTTTAAGATTAAACCTATTACTTTGTGGCTTGACATTAGTCAACCCCAATGACCCAAATACATGAATGCCAAAGTCCCTACCATGTTGGAAAATTTTTTGTAAAAAAGGTCTCAGTATCATTAACGCACCTGCTATTGCAAATCCTTCAACAAGTGGTACCACAACGGTATCTTTAATCACGGTATATATGACAATCTGACTCAATTTCTCAACTAAAGTTAAATCTGATAAACTATTTGCTCCTCCTGCATATGTAACTGGCTTATCATTACACCATTTACCAAGCATCGATACTAAATTTTGATCAATTCCTTTACATAACCCTTCAACATCAGCAGCATGAACTAAAAACTCATCACAATATGGTGATAATTCTTTGAAAAATTCCATTGAAAGTTGTTTATCAGTAATAGTTTGCCATTTATTTATAGCAACAAACCATTGAATTTCACCATTATTACTAATTTTACAACGACAACTTAAATCAATTACTAAATGTTTAGAACCAACTTTATTAGAAATTTGTTCAAGTCTTTCTAATGAAAATTTCCCATCAGGGAAAAGCCATGAAGTTATAATTACATGTGATGCTCCATTTTCAATCCAATATTTGGCATTTCCATCATTTATAGAACCACCAATTTGTAAAGCATCTGGCCAAGCTCTTAAGGCCTCTAACGCAACTCGATCATTCAGCTCATTGGTACCTAACTTGATAACATGAGTTCCTGTAATATTATTCTCTTTGTATAAATTCAGATAATACGAAGATGGTCTTGTAGATACAAAATTCGTTGAGAGTTTGTTATCTACCCCATTCAAATCATCTCTTGAAAGAGTCCCTCCAACAATCTGCTTCACCTGCCCCGAATGAATATCTATACACCCTCTGAATCTTGTCATCTCTAAACTAGATTGTTGAAAGCTAATTGATAAAAGTTATTTTATAAAATGATGAATTTAAAGGAAAAAAAAAGAGAAAATAAAATAAAAATAGTGAAAAATTTTTTTAAATAAATCAGAACATTAGATTTATGATATTTTTTTTAAATTATTATTTAATTATTAGTATATAGGAGATGTCACATAAAGAAGATGAAGATGAGTATATGAAGGCGTTGGAATTACAGAGACGTGCTTTTGAGGCCCAGTTTGGTTCTATCGAAAGCTTGGGTTATAAGGATAAATCGAAAATTGGAGAAGATGAAGATGAAGATGAAGATGAGCAGAGCTTGATTCAGAGTGCTGACGAAGATGACGATGTTGACGATGATGATGACGATATAGAAGAAGAATATGATGAAGAAGAAGAAGAGTTTGACTCTTTATCTTCTCATGAAGGTGAATCTAGAAGGAAAATACCTACAAAGCATAAACAAATGGGACCTAAAGTTATAAAATTTTCAGATACTTCATCAAGCTATCAACCACCAACGAAAAAAATGCGTAAACTTTTGGATAGTGGTAGAATTCCTACTCTACAAGAGCAGAGACTGAAAGAGAAACAAGTGTTGAAGCAACAACAGAAACAGTTTTCTAAAATCAAGGACAAGAATGATCAAGAAAATTTGAAAAACGATTTGGAATTACAAAGATTACTTAGTGAATCACATATCCTTTCACTGAGTAATAATAATACATTTTCAGGTGCTGAATTAACTTTAAAAACAATTGATTATGAAAATCCAATCGGGAAGGCAAGAGTTAGAACATTAAATTCTAGAATTAAACAAGCTTCTGAAATAAATAGTACAAAACAAAAAAATTTAGAAAAAATGCCAATGGCAATGAGAAAAGGTTTAATTAATAAGACACAACAAAGAATCCTGAAATATGAACAAGATGCCAAAAATTCAGGAATAACATTGAGTAAAGTTTCCAAGGGTAAATTTAGAGATTTAAATAGTGGGAAAGGTTCAACTTCTATAACAGATCGTATTGGTACAAGTTTAGGAAATTCTAAAAAATCAAAGTTTAGAGAAAGAGGTTTAAATGTTAGTAGCGCAGTTGGACGAAGTACAAGAAATGGTTTAATTTTAAGCAAGTCTGATTTGGAGAAATTAACAAACAAGCCAAGGGGTGGAGGTTCAAATGGCAAGAAGAAAAATGGTGGAAGACGTTAAAAAAAAAATAAAATAAATTTTTTATTAAAATGCATTTTAATTTATTAAGCAGTATATGATAGTATCTATAATTAAAAATTCATTCTTTGCTCTCTTATTTTGTTAATTCTATCAATTAAACCCATTAATTCCATTCTCTCTGCAATTTTAATAGCAGCAACCAATGCATTATCTTCTTTCATCTCTTGACATAAACTCAAGGCCTTCATTGGATTACTCTCTCCACACGTTTTGGCAAACATTTGTAATAAAGATCTATCATAAAGGACACCATAGCCGACTAATCTTTCTTCAGCTTCACTTTGATCATCAAAGTCTGTATGTAATATGGTATCATTCAATAATTCACCCATCATTCGGGATCTCATGAATTTTTCTTCTGGATCATCATTATTATTTTCATCTCCAGATTCACCATCGATAGTCTTTGTTAAGGATATAGGTAATTTAATATCAATTTCAGTAGGTAATGGCAATGGGAATGATGGGTATATATCGTTCATGTTACCTCTGATTACAATACAATTATACTTGTCTTTGAATAACCCTAATGGCCATGTTTTCAAATCATTACCAACACCAATGGTTTTCACACCTGCTTCTGTGTCTAATATTGGAATCCATCGCGATTGCAAAGGATCTCTCCAACGTGAAAGTACCATGAGAGTATTATCTTGGGCTACCAAACATGGATCTCCATCTTGACTGAAAAACAAACCTTTTAGTAAATGATAATTTCTATTGGCAAATGAAGATGGAATTACAACAGGTAAAGTTGTGTCTTTTTGGAAAAATTTTCCATCTAAGTCTTGAACATTATAACTAAAGGAATTAGAATTGATGTTGTATGTGATTGTGAAAATGTATTTATCATTTGAAACACATGCAATTACCGGTAAAGTTTTTTCGATGCTCATTGCAACTCCAAAAAGACTAAATGTTCTAACTATACCAAAAGAAGTGCATACTACTATGATACTATTAGAAAGACCAATTGAGGTAATGAACTCTCGGTTGTTTAGCATTGGTATATCTTTTTCCCAAATATCATTTACACTATCGTGTGGTCTAAACATTATTTTTGCAATGTTACCGCCAGCATTATTCTTTTTCTTTGATCCAGCATTTGATACGCCACTAACAGCAAATAATATCCCATTTTCATTCATACTAGCCAAATCGTATTCGAACAAATCTTTAAAGTGATATTCTTTATGTAAGCTTCTATCAAAAAATGATACAGTAATAGTTGAATGAGATTGTTGTTTTACAGACCAAGCATATCCTACAGAATTCATAGTCAAATAACGTCTGTCTGTAAACCAAGGGGTTGATCCTGGGGAGTACGGTTTTAATTTATATTGGGTTGATAAGAGTGGTGGTGCTGAATGAGGAGCAGAACCAGAAGCACCGTTACTATAACCGTGATAACTTCTTTTTGATGAACGATAACGGTTATCAAAGTCATCATCATAACGTCTTTTCTCCGTATACCCTGCATTGTCGTCATCAATGACAAAATCGTCCTCTTTATCAAAGTTGTTGCTATCGCCTGCTCTTCTCAATAAAAGTTCATCTTGGTCGACGTCATCATCATCTTCCTCTTCTTCTTCTCTTCCTACTCCGTTGACATTGCCATTGCCATTGACACTATCATTAGCCATACCACCATTCCCATTCCTCTCGCTTTTGCCATTGTAGGATTTTCCTATCAGCAGTGCTTCAATTTCCTCATCTTCATCATCATCTTCATCCAGCAGTTCATCTAAAAATAATTTCGAATTACCAGTTCCGGTGATATTACCATTGGCACTGTTTGATAAGGATTCTGTAATTTTTTCAAATTTGATTATATTCCCATTAAATGTTCCAATTGTTATATCAAATTCTCCAATTTTTTCTAAATTTTTACCCCATGATAAATTTGTTAATTTTCCATCTTTACTATCAACTTTAAATTTTTTTAAATAATTTTTTTTATAAAAATCCCATATAATTAAGTTATTATCTTGATCTAAAGAAGCTATAAATTTCCCATCATCTGGTGAGATTTTAAAATCGATTATTTTTGATTCGTGTTTACCAGTAAATGAAAATTCTTCTGTAACAAAATTATCACTTCTATTAAATACTTTAATTTCTCTTGTCTTTGTAGGGATCACCAAGAGATCTGTATTTGTAGGATGCCATTGACAATTTGTAGAAACTAATTGAGAGTTGCCATTATTATTATTTTTTTTATTATTATTAGTGGTAGTAGTAGTTCGACGATAAGAAGAAGAAGAATCTTGATTATCATCATCATTGTTTTCTTCTTCACCGAGATCCATATCAAGATCAAGATCAAGATCGTTATCTTCTTCATCATCATCAAAGACTTTTTTCAGAATAACTTCTTTTAAAGTAGAAATCAATTCCGGTTTTGAAGAATTTAAAGAATAAATCAATACATTTCCATTAACCAAACTTATTGATAATAAATCATTAGAATTATTATATGCCAAATCATTAACTTGTTCTGGTAATGAAATTTTATTAACCTCTTTTGATAAAATATCAACAATAAGTAATTCTAAATCGTCACCACCAATTATCAGTAATGAAGAATTATGATTGAAAGAACAAGTTCGAAGAGGTAAAATACTTCTTGATAAAGTAGAGATTAACGCGTAATTATCTTCTTTCTTCAAAGAATACAAAGTACATTCCCCTTCTTTAGAAGTAATGATTATCTTATCTTCTTTTGAATCCAAACTTAATGAAGTTAAATTCTCATTAATATCAATAATAGTTGGTTCTTTATCCAAATGTCTTAGATCAAATATTTTCAACAACCCATCTTTACCAGCAACAAGTAATAAATTCTTCTTATTAGAATACTTGACAATGGTCTTACAACCAGATGAAAACACCAACTGCAGCTGTCCAACATCCACCGTCATCATAGACAAGGATCTTAATCTACCTCAAATTATCTTTCAAAAGATAGATTCTATTCAAAACAACGCGTCTTTTTTTTTTTTTTATTTTACTTTATATAAAGAAAATAAATATATATTTTAATTTTATTTTTTTTTAAATACGAAAAGATTACTTTTAAAATGAAAAATTAAAAAAAAAAACAAAATTTGAAATTTTTTTATTTTTAATTTATTTTTCCTTTCTTTATTTCAATTAGAATTAAAGTAAATTGAAAAGAATTTATGTCTGATTTAATGAATGAATCTGTTTCTCTTGGGTTTGAAGAAGATGATGGAGGAGAAGAAGTTGAAGTAGATGAAAATTTCCCATATCCTTTAAAGATAACGAGGTACTCGTTTAGCGACAAGATATCGAAATATTTAAATGATACTGGGAAACGATATGATGAAGATGAGTTTAAGATGGATGATTTTTTATATGAGAACTATAGATTTATATCACTTTCTGATTTATCTAATGATTTGACTAGTTTACTTAAAGAGTTGGATGATGAATTGATAACGTTAATAAATAATGATTATAATGAATTTATTAATTTGGGGAAAAGTGTTGAAGGTTCAATTGATATTATAAATAATATTAAAGTTGATTTAAATAATTATTATTTAAGATTGATTAATTCTTCAAAAGATTTAAATCGAACAAGTGAAGATTTAAATAATATATTAGAATATAAAAAAAATTAAATAATATTAAAAAAATTTCTAAAAATTTAATATTAATAGATAAACAATGTTCAATTTTTGAAAAATTAATAAAAGAAGCTAAAAATGATATTAATATAAATAAATTAATAGGATTATATTTATCAATAAATAAAAATTTAAAAGTAACTTGTATATTTTTATTGGAAAATAATATTAAAGAAAGTGAAATAGAATTTTTAAAAATATTAAAAGATCAACTGAATATTCTTAGATTTGAATTTAAAAGTTATTTGGAACAAGAAGATATTATTAGTAATGGTAATGATAAGTTAACTGCTAATTTCTTTAAGAAATATTTATTTAATGATTGATTACAAAAAGTATCTTTTATATATATGTATATGTATATGTGCAGTAGTAAACCGTCGGTTTATTTGATCCAAAATAATATATAAATTTAGGTATAAATTCCTATATAAATTTCATTTTCATTTTTTATATATATATATAAAAAAACAGTTTAATAAAAATGGTTGATGGATATCAAAAGAGAATTCCAATTTGGTTAGATTGTGATCCTGGACATGATGATGCTATTGCAATTATTTTGGCTGCATGTAGTCCCAAATATCAATTAATTGGTATATCAACAGTTCATGGTAATGCATCATTAGAAAAAACTACATATAATGCATTATCTGTACTTACAAGTATAGGTAAAGAAAATGAAATACCAGTTTATAAAGGTTCATCAAAACCATTAATTAGAGAACCATCATATGCTCCAAATATTCATGGAGAATCTGGATTAGAAGGTTCAAATTTATTACCTAAACCTAAAGTTAAAGCATATGAAAATGGTTATATAGAAGCAATTTATAAAGCTATATTAGATTATAAAGATGAATTAGCATTAGTTGCAACAGGAACATTAACAAATATTGCAAAAATTTTCATTAAATATCCTCAACTGAAATTTTTTTTAAAAAAATTATCAATAATGGGAGGAGGTATTAATGTTTTTAATTGGAGTTTAAATTCAGAATTTAATATTTGGTGTGATCCAGAAGCTGCAAATATAATTTTTAAAGATTTTATTTTAAATGAAAAGACAATTTTAATACCACTTGATTTAACACATAAAGCAATTGCAACAATTGAAATTGAAAAAAAAATTTTAAGTAATTCAATAACAAATTTTAGACAATTACTTTATGATTTAATTATTTTTTTCAAAAAAACTTATATTGAACAACAAGGTTTTATAAAAGGTCCACCTGTACATGATCCATTAGCGGTAGCTGTATTATTACCATTTTATAATCTTGAATATGAAAATTATCCTTTAGAATTTAAATTTAATACTTATAAATTACAAATAATTGAAAATGGTCCAGAAAGTGGTAAATTAATAATTCTTGATAATAATTTCCAAAATGGTATTAAAGTAGGTTATGATATGAATATTAATAATTTTTGGAATATAGTACTTGAAACAATTCAAATAGCTGATAAGACTGCAGCAGTAAATAAATAAATATATAAAAAATGAGTCATAAATAAATGTATTTAATTTTACCCTGCTTGTTGTAAAGACAACTTTTAAGTATTTTTTGGGCGGGAATAGTTTGGCCAGTGGACGGTGCACGGGGTCTAGTGCACGGCGGCCAGTGCGCCAGTGGCCCCCTCTCTTCCTCCTCTCTTTCTTTCTTTTTTACTTTTTCATTTTTTTCAACCTTATTGGCCCTATTGACAATGCGCGCTACGTTTGCCGCCAACTTTTTTCTGCCGCTTACTGTGCTGCCGCTGACGTCGCCGTTGAAGTCGCCGTTCTTTTTACTTTCACTTTCACTTAATTCTTCCGCTGAATTATAAAACGATTTAATTTAATTTATTATTTTTGCCCCGCCACCGGCGTAAATAACAGAATTTTCAGCGTATTTGCGCGAATTTTTGTTAAAAAATTTTTTTTTTNTTTTTTTTTTTTTGGTTTTCGAAATTTTAAAATTTTTTTATATAAGCAGGAAATCTCCCAAAAAGTTTATAATTACTTATTATATTTTATATACTTTATTAAATATTAACAAACAACAAGAAATTATTATTTATTACTTATTACTTTTATTTTTAAATTTTATTTTTATTTTTGTGTGTGTTTTATAAAGAATAGTTTAAAAGTGTTAAAAAATGTGTTGTTAAATATTTTTATTTCTCATCTAAGTTACATTTTTTTTTCGTTTGTTTTATCATTAACCGAAAAAAATAATTAGAATAAGTATTTTTTTTTTTAAAAAAAAAGAAAAAGAAAAGAAAAAATTAAAAACTTTTTCAAATTAAATCTTACCCATCATGTTGTTGTCGTAATATTCAATTATTTCAAAGTTAAAATTCCGTCCAAGATGACGTCAATCATATTGTTATTGTGTGTTTAATTAATCTATTATTGTTTAAAAATTTATCAAGAAAAATATATATATAAAAAAAAGAATCGTTATTAAGAATCATGTCAGCTGTTGCCGCTAATTCTTTATCTTTTGACCCTAGCTCATTGCTTGAGCCAGGGTCCCTTTTTGATGCTGATCAACAAGATCAGCATGTTAGTTTGAACTCAAACTCTAGTGCTCCTTTAATCTTGGGTGAGTCGGTGTTTGATATCTTACACCACAGGCAAGTTGGTGGTGGTAAATCGGAATTTGGTAGTTTGCCATATACCGATTCTGATGCAACATCTGGTTCTGTCTCTGGCTCTGGTTCTCGCGCTAGCTCTGTTTCTACTTCTGGTTCTGTTTCAGGTTCTACTTCTGGTTCACATACTATTTCACCAATGGAAATTCATTTATCGTTGATGAATTCGGTATTCCATCCAGATGGATCGTTTGATGACTCTCCGATGTTTACCACTGCAGAAGATGATTCGAGGAACTGGGTATCGTTGTTTGAACAATCGGAACAAGTTGAACAAACTGAACCGGCTGAACAAGCTGAAGAGCTGCGTAACGATAACGCTCCTCGCTCAGAACCTTCTCCAGTTCCAGCAAATGAGTCTTATACCAACTCTAGAAAGCGTTCTTACAATGAATCTGAGAATGGTGAGCAACAACAAGTGCAAGAGCATCAACAAGTACAAGAGTATCAAACTCTTGCTCGTGATGCAGCTCGTGCTATTGTTACTCCAGAGTTGACTCCTTTAATGGGTGGTGATTTGGAGCTTTCTTCTAGATCAAACTCTTGTTCTGCTTCAATGTCAAGTGCTACTTTTTCAAAACGTCGCCAAGACTCTTCTAGTTCTCTTGTTTCTCTTGAAAATGAAAAAAGAGACCATTTGGGTGTTGTAAGTTACCATAAAAAACAACGTTGTGCTCCATTAACTCCTGTTTTCACTGACTCGGATGATCCAGTTGCTGTTAAAAGAGCTAGAAACACCGAGGCTGCAAGAAGATCGCGTGCAAGAAAAATGGAAAGAATGAGTCAATTGGAAGATAGAGTTGAACAATTGTTACAGAGAAATGGAGAATTGGAGGATGAAGTTCGTAGACTTCGTGCTTTATTAAGTTAAAGTGTTTTTTTTTTAAAAATTTTTAATTTTTTAATTTTTTCTAAATTTTTTATAACTTTTTGAAGTAGAATTACAAAGTATATTAGTTAACTTTTTTTATTATTATTAATCAATGATTAAATAAATTATTTTAAAAAATTTATATATAAAAATAGGTTTTTTAAATGAAGTAGTTTACAGTATTAGTTTTTTTTTAGTATTAGTAATATGTTTTTCTATAATTTGTCGAAAAAAATATTAGAAAAAAAAATTTTTTTAACCAGGACTTTGCATTTAAGTAAATGCGTGAACCGGGATTCGAACCCGAGTCCCCAGCTTGGAAGGCTAGAATGCTAAACCACTACACTATTCACGCGGTTAAGGCAGGAAAGTTGGACTCCCAATTCACTGAAAACTAAATGAGAAATAATGTTTTTTTTTTATCTTTAATTAATTAGATATACATAATTTAGTTAGTTATTATTTCCACTTTTAAATAATAATTATTGATTGTATGTAGCATTTATATATATTTATTTGAATATTATTTAAAAAACGAAAAACAACACGCAAAAAAAAAAAAAAAAAAAAATATATAAGAATGGAGAAAATTTGATGATAAGGACGCAAAACTACTACTAAAATTGATTTATTATTCATCTTCAAACTTTTTTTTTTTTTTTTCTTTTTTTTTTTTGTATTTTAGAAGTTAATAAAATGATCTCCACCAATTAATAACTTAAATAAACTTATAATTTAGTTTTAAATTGTTCTTCAGTAACACCTGCACCCATGGCAGCAGTGGAACTAGCACCACCACTAACCATCTTTAATAAATCGTCAATATACTCTGCACCTGACCATTTTTGATGCTTAACAACTTCAACTTTATTATCCATTTCTGGTTGTTGTATAGTTTGACCATAAGCTTTCATTCCACTTTCACTATATTGTCTAGCAAAATTATCAACAGCTAATGCAGTTGTATGTAAACCAGCCAATGTAATAAATTGCCAAATATAACCCAATTTACTTAATCTCTTTATATATGTTTCTTGTTCTTCTGCAGATAATGCCAGGTTCCAATTAAAAGATGGTGATAAATTATAAGCTAACCATTGATCTGGATATTTTGATTTAACACCTTCCGCAAATTCTTTTGCTTGTTGATAATCTGGTAATTTAGATTCCATCCAAATTAAATCTGCATATGGAGCAAAAGATCTTCCACGATTAACAGCACATTGAGTACCTCCAAGATAACGATAATAACCTTCTCTAACTCTTGGAGCTTCCCAATCAAAATAAATATCTTTACCTAATAATTCACGAGCAATTTTTCTTGCTTCTTTATTTGAATGATTACTTACTGGAGTAACAATTGAAGTAAATTTTTTAATTAATTCTTGTTTATTAGAATATGAACCCAGTTTAATTTCATCAATAACTGCTTCATGAAATAATTTTAAACCAGCTTTTTTAACCCAATTTTCTTCAATTTGTTGTAAAACATCACCATTAGCTCCACGAGCTTCAGCTTCTCTTGTAACATCAATCAAAGGTTCAACATTTGGATTTGTTGATCCAACAACAAAATAATGATCTCTATGATCAATAGTACTTGTAATTAAAGTTGCAGCTTCTGAATCAGTTCTAGCAACACAAATTAAATCAGTACCCATAATATCTGCACAAGCTCTAATTGCAATCAATCTATTAATATGTTCTTGAATTGGAACCAAGACTTTACCAGCCATATGTCCACATTTTTTAGTACCTGGAGCTTGATCTTCAATATGAATACCTGCAGCACCTCTTTCAATAAACATTTTAGTTAATTTTAAAATAGCAGTAATACCACCATGACCAGTATCAGCATCTGCAACAATTGGTCTAAAAAAATCAGTATAAGGTATTTTTTTTCTTTCAGAAACTGGTAATTTCAATCTACTTTCTCTTTGTTTTTTATCATGGAAAACTTGAGCAGAAAATAAATGATCAACTTTTCTTGGTACAGTATCCATTGGATAATCAGCTAAATCAGGACCAGGTTCATTTGATGATGAAGCAGTTGAAGAACATTGCCAACCAGAAACATAAATTGTATCCAAATATTTTGCCATTTGAGTAATATGTATTGGATCTAAAGCTCCAAATGTAAAAGAAGCACTTTTATTTCTATCATGTTCTTCTAATAATTTAAATAATTTTTTGGACATAATATTTGATGGAAATTCAAATTGAACAGAACCTCTTTTTTCTGCAATATCCCTTGCAGTATAAATTCTTCTAGTCTTTCTCCATCTTGGTTGAGACCACCATTCTTCTATTTCTCTAATTTGATTTTCGAAATAATCTTCCTCGGCAACAGTATCAATCTTTGTAAATGGCATATTGAATCAAATAATTATATAAATATTTATATAGTTTATCAAAAATAAATATAATTAAATAAATATATAAAATAAAAAATGAAAAAAAAAAATAAAAAAAACTAAAAGAGGATTAAAGACAACTTATATATTTATATATTGATAATTATACCCGGCTGTTTAAATATTAATATATATATATATGTATATATAATAATAATATTATTATTAATTTATAATTTATTACTTTTACAACATTTCCCTTTATACATTAAATGAATTTATATACTTCCAAGTAGGATGAAAGGCTATCCAAATAAGTCGTTTGTACGGAACAATAGCAAGAATTTATTAAAAAAATTATAAAAAATTGATCAATTGTTCAAGTGTAGCCGGGATAAAGGGTAAATTTTTAAAGTTTTCTTCTGATTACCCCAGATTTCATGGTTCAATGGAGCAAAAAAAAAAAAAGTAGAAAATCAGGCGCGGGTCATGCATAAATTATGATCTCATCGAGAATCAAAAGACCGGAAATAATAACAAAAAAAAAGTATAAAGGTAGTGCAGCAAATGCAAAGTAATAGTTAGGAAAAGTAAGAAAAAAGTAAGAAAAAATGTGCACTTATTGTACGCAGCAGCAGTAAACTTATTAAGTGCGTTCCAAATTTCTCTCTTTAAATGTTGCGTTATCTCTATATGCGTTATCACTCAAAATGTATGTTTTCTTTATTTTCTTTTCTTTTTGGTCCTCGTTACACAAAGACAAAATGAATAGATTTTTTTTTTTTCAACTTCTCTTATATCTCTTTACCTTCTCTAATGAATAGTGTTTATGTCTACGAGTAGTAATTCTTTTTCGTTTTATTCTTTTTTGGTGACTTCAAGTAGTGTCTATATCATCTATACTCTTCAACAATCTACATCTCTAATCACTTTGTTTTTCAAAAAAAAAAAAAAATTCTTTAAATGTTTTTCAAGTGCATTCTATTATTGGCCTTATTGTTTGGTCAAGTTTTATCAAAAGATTTATTAAGACCCGAGAATTTTTTGGGGTTTGGACCATTATGCGTATGAGATAAATTAAAATTAAATTAAAATAATTTTAATAAGAAGTTAAGTACCGTCGATTTATTTGGGCGGGTCATAATATATGAAAAAAAAAAAAACTTTTTTTTTTAATTTTTCACCAATAATAATTGAATTATAAAACTAACTTAATACTTTTGATTTTTTTAAATTATAGGATGATGTTAAATATCTATCTTGTCATTCAAAAGTCAAGACAAATTATCAAGTTTGTACAAATTCAAATTCTAATTGTCAATGTTATTATATTGGAGTAGTATTATCGGAATGTATAAAATATTGTCCTGCATATAATCCAGAAACTTTTGGTTTATTAGAAAAACTATGCAAACAAAATCCATACGAATTAAGTATGACTGAATTTGTAAATAATAACTCTTCAACTACTATTAATACTTTATCAGAAGTTGATCATTTAGAAGATTTTCTTGATCCTAGTCGTGATATTTTCACTAGAGAAGATTTGGAATTAGAAAGAGATGATTTAGATTCCATAAAACCGCCGCACCCTCACCCTTACGCAAACTCAAACTTGCATCAACTTCAAGGTCATCATTATTCCTACTACCGGGATGGTTCAGATAAGGTTCCTGCACAAACAAATTTACATTCAAACGCAAAGACGGGAAATATTTATGATATCTTGGAAAATGTCTATAATAATAGTAATACTATAGGTATCAATGATGTCGATTATGATTATGATTTTGATGATATTAATGAGGCAAACAATAGTAATTCCACTAGTAGAACTGCTTTCAACCGTATAAAAGTCATTGGAGAAACAGAAACCAAAACTGAAACAGAAACAAATAACAACAATAACAACAACACCAAAAATGATTCAAATAAATTATTAGTAATAAACAATTCGGTGGTGATTACTTGTCTCTTTATCAGTTTAATTTTCCAAATTGTGTGAATAACTTTAAATTTTTTAAAATTTTTTTTTTTTTTGGCGCCCTTTCTTTTTGATTTTTTTTAGTAATAAAATAATTTAAATTAACTATAATTTTAATTTGATTCAAATTTTATATTCTATGAAGATATGTCGATATTTGCATATGATCAGGACTGTAAGCTTGGTACGACAAGTCAAATACGTAAGAAATTAAATTTCCATGATGAAGTAATATGGAAAAATTTTTCATCAAGAAGATTGAAATTAATTGATTCAATGGGATTAAGCGCCAAGAAAGCATGTGAACAAGAAAGAGAAATTCAAGAATGTGCTTTTACTTTATTAAAAGAATTCGAATACCCTAGTGAGTGCTTAAATGATTTTATAAGATTAGTTAGAATCGCTATTCAATCCGTAAGAAGAAATCGTAAAAGGTGTTCGAAATCAAGGTTAAATAATAATGATAGATTTGTTATTATAAATGGTAGTAAGGATAATAAAGATAATAATAGTTCAAGTAGTGATCATGATCATGATAATGATAATGATAAGGACAATTCTTTAGATAAAGTGAAGTTGGGGTTCAACATTTCTGAGATTTTACATGATGATGCTAATGATGGTAATAATAATAATAATAAGAACAAAGATTTAAAAGATGAATTAAATTCAAAATTAGCTGTTAAAGCTTTGATTCAACCAATATTACCAAATACTGGAGCTTCTATAGGTGTGAAATTACCATCATTTGCTACATTGTTAAATACAAATGATTATCAGTATCAATCATCATCAGTACGAACTTTGTCAAATAAAGAATTAATTTCATTAAATAAATTACTTTCATTAATTAAAAAATCAAAAACTTGTAATCAAATATCAAATGAAATTAATACTTCAATTTTTGAAAAATCGGAATCTTTAGGTTCTTTAGTTATAAATTCAACAATTTCATTAACATTATTGAAAAATTTTGGAAATTTAAATCATTCATCACTGAAATATTTATTATTAAAATTATCAAGTGATTCTACAATGTCAAAAATTTTGAAAAATTTAGATTCTGAATCAACAGAAGTTATAACATTGGATGTTTTCATGGCTTCTCAATCTTTTAAAAGATTAATTGGGTGTTGTATAATAGATTTTGGATTTGATTGTATAACAATTCCATTAGGAGATATTTTTAATGAAATTATTTTAAAAGAGTATCCATTGATTTCGAAAAATCAATCGGCTAATAATAATGTCAATTCTTCATTACCAATTCAAATTTCAAATGGAAATGATTTATATGATTCAATGAAAATTGATAATCTTATATCTACGTCTAATTATAATATTAGACAAGAAATTCAACAAAATGAAAAAAATTTTAATGATTTACCTTCAGATAAAAAAGTTATTTTAAAATATCATAATCAATCATTATTTTTCAAATTTAATTCTAAAATTTCTTCATCTCCAACTCATTTAGAATTATTAGAAAATTGCAAAGAAGCATTTCAAATTGTTGATAAAAATAAATTTTTAATTATAAAACTGAATAATTCTAAAAAAATTTTAAATAATGATGATGAATTACAAAAAATTTTTAATGATGATAATAATAAACTCATAGAATTAGAAATCTCTACAGCATCAAATAATGGGAAAGATTTTTCCACTCAATCTCGAGGGCTCAATATTAATTCTAATGATTCTATTAAATCCAAAAATTATACTGCTACAAGCGGTGAAAGATCAACATTATCAAAATTTTCAAAATTTTCAAAATTTTCAACCTGTGTTAGTCCAGATGAACTGAAACAGAAAAAGAGAAAAACTGAAACTAATTCAGACAATGGAGAAAATGATAAAGAGCAAATCATAGGAATTCAATTCCAGCCATTGTTATAATTCAAAGGAAAAAAACAGGAAAGAAATGGTTTATTTCATATATATATAGAGAGAGAGTGTGTGTGTGTGCTTTGGTGTGGGTGAGTCTGGTTTGGAAGCCCCAATTTTTAATTTTCAATTTTTTTTAATTTTTTTTTTAATTTTTTAAATTTTTCTTCGTGGGTGAACGATTAAATTATAATTTCGTACGGTAAATAAAACGTTCAAACAGCAAACTTTATTGCTAATTTTTATTAAAAAGAATTTAGATAATCAGATTTTAAATTGGATTCTCAAAGTATTGATAATTTTATTTTTTATTTAATTGTTTGTTGTGGGTGGGTTTTTTTTTGTTTTTAATCCATTTTGTATAATTTTATTTTGTTTATAAACGGTTCTGTTTGAGATAATTTTTTAAATTTTCTCTTATTTTATATATACTATATTAGTTTTGTGAAATTAAAGAAATGGTGTCGTATTCTTCACAAACTGTTGCTCAATTGAAAGAGTTATTGAAGCAAAAAGGTTTATCTGCTGCGGGTGTTAAATCGGATCTTATTGCGCGTCTTGAAGAGTCTGATCAACAGGAGCAATCTAAACTGGATTCTTTAGTACCTGAAGCAACAGAGGAAAAAATAGTAGACAAAGAAGAAGAACAACAAGAACAACAAGAAGACAAAGACAATGAAAAAGAATTGAAACCAGTTTATAATGAAACTTTACAAGATTCATCAAAAGAAGGAAAGATTGATTCCAGTAATGTTTCCAATGATAAGAAAGATGAAACTAAAAACGGTGGTGATGAACTGGATGGTGTTTCAAAAGAAGAACTTCAAAATTTGACTCCAGAAGAGAAAAAACAAAAAGCCATTGAATTATTGATTAAAAAAATTGAAAGAGCTAAAAAATTTGGTGAAGAAAGATTAGCTGAAACACATGAGAAAGAATTAAAAAGAGTTGAAAAATTTGGTTTGGAATTAAGTTCAGATTTAGCAAGAGAATTAGGATTTGGTAAACCATTACCGAGTGCAGGCAAGAATTTTAAAAGAAAATTTAATAATGGATTTAAAAAACATAGAAGAGGTGATTTCAGAAGACGTTAATTTGGAAAGAAAGAAAAACAAAAAAACAAACAAACTCATAATTGAAAATCACAATTGGAATTCTATGTATATTAGAACTTGTTTTAACAAAAAATATAAAAAAAATAAAAAAAAAAAAAANAA
>KV454011.1:286107-306367 GCA_001661245.1 Pachysolen tannophilus NRRL Y-2460
AANAAANAAAAAAAAAAAAAAAAAAAGCTATTTGGATTGAGTTTTAGTACTCATCATTTTATCATTTAACTAATATTATTATTATAACTTAATATAAACAATTTTTTTGTGTTTCAACTGCTTGCTTGATTTTGATTTGTTTTTTTTTTTTTATTTATTTTTTTGTTTTTTCTTTATTTTTACTTTTTCATTTGATTCGCTTTTTGCAACAATCATCAGATGGATTCAAATGCATTAGGTTTCGAAAACCAATACATAACGCCAGTTCAACAAAGTCATTATGCTGAAGAAAGTTCGAGTATTCTAACAACAACTGCAGATACAGTGGTTTCAGATTCTAATACATCTGAAGATCAAGAAGAAGAAAGCAAAGTGGTAGGACCTGATAATGATAAAAATATTGAAAATCAAACTGAAAGCTTAGATCCTCCTCCTCCTTCCTCTCCGGAAGAGGAAGAGGTAGAAGAAGAAGTAGAAGAAGAAGAAGAAGATGATGATGAAGATGAAGAAGAAGAGGAAGAAGAAGAAGAAGTAAGTATAGGCACAACGATGTATCCTCAAGCTTACATATATGCTCCACCACCTCCACGGCCATTACATTCGGTTTCACCTCTTAATGAACCAGTATACCCAGTTACAATATATAATTTACCACAGGATACAAATTCTAGAAAATTAAGAGAATTGATTGTTCCGATAATTGGAGGTGAATATTATAGATCTTCAATTTCCAAGATCCAATTCTTGAAGCATGAGAAAAATAACAACATCAATAACGATATAAGTAGAACAGCAATTGTTCACATTATCGGATATGAGGTGGCCGTTCGATGCTATAACGCTTTGAATGGATTTTCTCACATGGGTAGAATCTTAAGTTCAAGTATTTCACAACCACCACCACAAGCACATCCGCCAATATATTACCCGATGGCTCCTGGAAGTTCTCCGATAAATCGATCATTATCGGGTTCAAACTCAGCGATTGCCTCCTCATATGCGGGTTCACCTCCATATCAACCAATTCCAATCTTATCACCTCCGATACTGCTGCCACCTTCTCAGCTCCCGCAAACACTGCTGTCAATTCATGATCCTCAGAATTTGCATATGAGGCTGCAGCCAATGTTGCTGCAACCAACATCTGCAGGTGTTCCAGCAGGTGCATCAACAACTCCCGTTGCTCCTCTTCCTCCTGCTACTGCCCCTGCTGCTGTTCCAGAGCCACCATTCACACCAGCGCCAGTAGACTACTATAATAGGGCAGCAACTGCAGCTGCATATTCAAATCCATATGCATCTTTCCAATATTTTCCGACTTTTAATCGATTCCCGTTTCCAGTTCAAGGTCAGTATATGCCAACTCAATCACCTCCTAGAAAAATTTCTCCTGTCAATAGTGATTTGATGATGAGTTCTCAACAACAACAACAGCAACAGCAACAGCAACAACAACAACAATTTCCTTATCAAAGACAGCATAATCGGAGTATGTCATCGTCTGCATCAAATCTTAGTCTTCCACCTCCATTACCATTTATTGCTTCACCTCAACAAATTCCGCAATCAGCACTTTATACAGGAAGTCCCCCAATACCACAACAAATTCCTCTGATACCACCACTGCCTCCTTCAGGCTATTATGGATATCCGCTGGGTCCAATTGCACCAAATATGTATCAGCCAATGTTACCAGCAACTGTGAGTCCTTACAGAAAAAGCCATTCTAGATCAAGGTCGTTACCAGTAAACTCATACCAAAACTATCCATGGTTAAAGACACCCTTTCAACATCAACAGCAACATCAACAGCAGCTGCAGCTGCAATTGCATTTGCAGCAGCAAATGCAAAAGCAACAACAACAACAGCAGCAGCAACAGCAGCAACAACAACAACAACCGCAGCATCATCAACATCAGCAGTCTCAACAACAACAACAACAACAGCACCGTTTCTTCTATTCCCAGCACAGGAAGAACAATAATGGGAATAACAGCATTAACAATAAATATTCAACAATTTTAGACGTCAGTGAAGAAGAAGAAGATGATAACGATTATGATAATATTGACGTTCCTTTTGAGGAGAAACCACATACAGATTTTTCAGATCGTGAAAATATTGATCGCTGTAGACTCTTCATCGGTAATATACCTTTTTCTGCTCATTGGCAAGAATTAAGAGAGTTTTTGATATCCCAGATTGCTGGAATCATACGAGTTGAGATTCCAACCCAATTGAATGGTATTAGTAAAGGATTTGCTATAGTAACTTTCAACAACCCGGATGATGCATTAAACTGCATAGAAATTTTTGATGGTAAAAATTTTCAAGGTAGGCCATTAACAGTTAGATATGATCGACATTTGAAATTTATCAGAAAATATAACGATTTGAATGCATTGATAAAATCAAACGGTGGCAAACTTCCACCTAAAGTTTTGTCAAAAATCGATGAAAATACTGTTTACAGCAACAGCGATCAAGATAAGAAATTTAATTTAAGTTCGACCAGCCTTAATTCCGCATCAAAGAAGGAAAATAAGTTAAGTGAGGAGGATGAAAAGCAAGAAGAAGAAGTTGCAAGGGAGCTAATGAGTAGTTTAAAAATAAAATAAGCATCGATAAGTGATTTTGTTTTTTGAATAAAAAAGAAAAAATTAGAAAATGAATTCGTTTTTCATTATGCATATTGGTCATCGTTCGAAAATTGGTTTGTTATGACATTTCGCATATTTACCAGGTTTTCGTTTTTTTTGCTGACATTTAAAAATATCAGAGAATAGTCATTTTTCGTTAATAAATAAGGAATTTTTAATAGTGGAGTTCATGTTTTATTGTTAGATCATTGGTTTCGTTCAGATTGTTTTTTTTTTTTTTTAATTTTTTTAATTTTTAATTTTTAATCTTTAATTTTTAATTTTTTTATATTTTTATTTTTATTATTATTAATTAACATCTTTAAACGATTTTAATAATGTCTAATCTTGTTTGAATTTTTTTTTTTTTTTTTTTCTTTTACTTTTACTTTTATTACCTTACCGATAAAAAGATGTTACTTATAGGTCTTTCTTTTTTGTTATTCATATCCGTTTTAATAATTTTTCATTTTCCAGTTTGTGGATGATATCATCTAATTGCGTCTTTTTATGTTAATCTTTTAGAAGTGTCATTCTCCATTTTAATATTATATACAATTACCGTATCTTTTAATTCAATCTAATATATAGTTAACGAGGTTGAAATATTACTAATAGCTTGAACAAAAAAAAAAATAGTCATTTCACATAAACTACAAGGTTACTTAATCTATCGTTTTTTTTAAATAAAAATACAAAAACCAAAAAAAATCAAAACACCATTTTAGAAATATTTATTAGCTCAATTTTCATTAAGATTTTCCAGATTTTTATTCGAATTACCTTCATCGTCCTCATCATCTGTAATTTCATTTTCAGTTTCAGTTTTCTTGACATCTTCACCTTTATCATAAAGCGACCCCTCTTCGTCATTATCAGGTTTCTTATCTTGCAGGTTTTCTTGCAGTTGTTGTTGCTGACTATTCTCAGCGTTATTGTCATTATTGTCATTATTGTTTTCCGGATTATTATTCTGCTGTTCATCCTGCAGGGGTTGTTGGTCGGCATTATTGTTTTCTTTAGATTGTTCATCCTGAACTGATTCTTGTTGTTGTTGCTGTTGTTGTTGTTGTTGTTCTTGCTGCTGTTGAGTTTCTCTATTTTTATCAGACTCTTTAGAATCAGATTCAGGAGGTGCGAAATCGGCAGCTTTGTCATTATTAACTTTACTAGATGTGACACCTGGAGGTAATTGTAATTCTTGAGCGCTGAAAAATTTTCTAGCACAGCTATTTTCTGTGAAAAGGGAATCTTTAGTTGGATTACAATAACAAAAATGTTCTAATCTTGTATTTAAATCTCTAGGACAAGAAACATCATGCAGATTAGAGTATCCAAAATCGTCAAAGATTTTGACTTTATTCTTTGGTAATAAAAGTGAAACACCCAAAGAGTGAACGTCTGAATCAGACCATCTTTCATAAAACCATCCACTTTCCTTATCTAAGTAATTGAATAATTTCCTATATGCATCACTTCTGAAAAATTCTAAATCTGCGATTTCAAAAGCCGTTGACATTGTACATAAGTTGTAAGATTCACCGCCAGTATCACTAATAAAATCCAACAAGTTATCCCGAGCTAAAATAGAATTATCTGAATCCACCAAGTCTCTAGTATGATCCCATAAAGTTGAGACAGCAAAATCGCTATCACGCGGAGCAGTTATGAAACCATAAGTTAACTTATTTTGTTCCATATATTTCAAAAAATCATAATTAACATCACATTGAAACTCTACATCAGGATCAATTTTACAATAATACTTGTAGTCAGCCAATACACGCATATCTTGGAAAAATCCTGATTGAAATCTTGCCTTAATTCGAACATATTCTGATTTCCCATTTGGATCTCTATGGGTAATAGATTTTCTTCTCAGTTGAGCAGCTCTTTTACGATCAACCCATTCTGGAATTAAAAAATTTTCAGTTGGAATTTTATAAAAAATAGCTTTTCCTGATACCAATTTTGAAATCATTTGCATCAGCTCTGTTTTTAATGTCTTTTGATAAACAATAACCCAATCATATTTATATTTATGATTGAAACGGGCCTCCACAGATTGTATTGAACTCAATAGTCTAGGTAAATCCGTATTTCTCACAATAGAGTAAAAAGTCGCGTTTGCACGTTCATAACCACTTTCAAAAATAGTATTCAAAGTTTGATCACCAAGTTGATCTTGAGTCTTTGTAGCAACAGGTGGATTATGAATATCATTACCCCTATTCTCGTCTTTATTATTATTTTGCATCAAAGGTTTTTCAAAAGAATTATAATATGGATTATCCTTGAAAACCTCTTTCACTATCTCCCAAGTAGACTTCACTGGTGTATCGTGTGTACCATCATCTTTATTCTGAATAATTATATTACTCGGAGTATCATCAATATTTTTTTTTTTAAAGAAAATGCTAATATAGATAATAATATAGCCAGCACCAAAATTAATTTCTTCTTTTTAAAAACAAATATCCTCGACATCCTATTCTAATATCTCTGGATTCTACACTTCTAACACCTACTAACCTTGGACCCTTGATCTTTCATATAGAACAAAAAATAACAAAATATTGAATTGGTGATGATGGTGAACATTTATAAGCCTTTAAAAATGTAAGCATCGCCTCCAAATTGATATGTTGCAAACTACCTCTTTATCTCAATTCAAAACTGACGATTTGAGTGTTATAAATATTGATTAATTTTATTAGAGAAAGTACCATGAAGAAAGCAAAGGAATGCCCTATAAGTGTAGATAGATAGGCAAAGAAAGCCAAAAAGCAAAAAATAACAACGTAAAAGTTATATATAAACATTAAAATAAGCAAAGAAAAAAAGCAAAAAAAAAAAAAAAAAAAGTCATTCGTCATCTTCATTTATCATCTTATTAATCAACTCCATATTATCATGAAACACAGCAGCTCCATTAGCTTTACCAAAGTCCACTTTTATCAAATCCTCGGTTTCATCGTAGTTACCCAATATCCAATCATCCAAAGTTTTTTTCATATTATTCGTTCCGTAAAATTCAATTTGTTTCTTCTTGTACAAAAATTCATAAGGTAAATTATATTCCAATTCGATCATGTTCAGTAAAGAATCTGTCTGGTCTAAAGAGTTTAACAGCTTGCTCCTTTGCAAAGCACCGTATTTAGATGGGCATACCTCAGTACTAATATCTGATAATAGATTGTGAAAGGCTGGTTTCTTAATAGTAGGGTTCCCCAGCTTACCATGATCATTAAGTTTGTTACTTTCATCTTTCGGAAGTAAATACCGTGGAAGTAGTGTTAAAGGAACGGGAGAAGTTGGTAATTCGTACTTGCAATGAATTAAACCTTCCATCAACGAGATTACTTTCAAATTATTCTTGTTATCTATAGCAAATAAGCATGACTTTGTTAATTTTTCTTTTAAATCTTGTATATTTTTTAAAAATTCTGATCTACTATCATCTAGAACAGAAGAAGGTGAAGAAGCATTCAATTGGGCAACTTCATAACCAGTAGTAATTTTTTTCAATCCACAATTAGATAAAACCCAGCTTCCATCTCTACTGTTACCAATATCACTGTCCAATCCTTCAAAATCTGTTTTAAACAAATGTAAGCTGCCTGATAATCTACTAATTACACCAACAGCTTTATTTTTTTCACACCAAAAAACTTGATCAACTATTCCTGGCGTATTCCCACGTTTAAATTTGTCAACAAGTACAATTTGCTTGTTGAATTTAGTATAATTCCAAATAAATATATCGTCCCCCCTCAAAGTAGTTGTAGACAATAACAAGTCGTAAGGAGATAATGAAACGTGAGAACAACCACCTGGAGGTGAAAACACAAATAGAGGTTTTCCAATTTCCAAAGAAACCAAAATCAAAAATTGTCTTGATGATGTACCATTTAATGGGTTTAAAATTCTTGTTATTGTCTCTTTCAAATTTGTTGATGATGTTGCATATAATTTGCCATCATTTTGCTGCAGCAGATGAATTTGTTGTTGTTGTGAAGTATTTAGATACTGTTTCAATCTTGATTGAGAAACTTCAGTGAATTTGAAAACACCATCAATTGCAGTACTGGACAAGTTTTTCAATAATCTATTTAATAAAGGTCCTGGTTTAGGTAAATTCAACGGCGTGATTTTCAAATGTTCCGGAATCCCATTATGGATACGATTATCTGCATTATTTTCTTCTTTATGACCTAGATAATCATTTGAGATAATTTGCTGATAATTCCCATCAATTGTGCTTGGACTATATACTAACCAATTTTCTTGAACATCATATACTGGATTGTTGTTTATAACTTTACAATTCAATTCTAAATGTGTTAATGGTGAATAATCCTTCAAGTTGAAAATGGATAATGAACCTTCTGATGTGGAAATGACAAAATAATCTTCCAATACTTTACAGGTGTAAGGCCCAGAACCAATAGTTGAAGGTAATAAAGACAAATTACGTTTGGTCAGGGGTTTATTTTGTGTAAAATCTATTATCTGGAAATAATCTTCGTTTTTTTTCACATACCCAACCAAGGAAGTATAATTACTCCTTTTTCTATTTGCCTTCAATAGACAAAGAGTTGAAACTATCCCATCAATGCCATTCACAGAAGCAACTAAATATAATGTACCGCCGGAATCAGTTAAACGGGTTGTATCATCAAGAGGAGAAGGAAACCAATCCCAAATCTCCACGTTATTTCCATAACTTATAATGACTTCTCCATTAGGACCAAACTCGATCACGGTATTAGGTGTCACTGAAGATAAAGCTGAAGCGCTAGAGTTTGGCGGAGACATCCCATAGCTATTACCGCCATTGTTCAGTGATTGACCCGTTGCAGTTGTTGCGGTTGTTGTTGTCGTCGTCATCTTAGAAGTAGCAGCAAAAGCCGAATTCGACGCCGTAGTCTTGACTTTAGACCATATATTATTTGAAACCCTAGAGGCCTTTATGGGGGCTATTGGACTATTTATAAAAAATTATAATGGTTAGTAATCCAAATAACCACAATTCACTGATTAAAATTCATAAATATACTCACGTCTTGATAATTCTGGTACGGTCATATCCAGAGGGCATAATAAATACGTAAAATAACAATAATAATAAATTAAAAATACTTCAATTAAATAGCGCTTCAATATTAAAAAAGCCTAATAACCGAACGATCAACTAATTAAACCTATTACTCACTCAATCAATTAATGTCTATTACTTGTCCTATTAAATTATACAAGAATAAATATAAATTAAATTATCTATAGAAATTAAGTTATCTTTAAAAGATAACGCAAACAAAAACACCATCTCAAAACAGCCCCAGTTCTCAAAATCATCGTTTTAGATTTAGAACGATTTGGAGCAATTGGTGAACAATTGGTGAACAATCGGCGAGCGAAGAGCGACGAGAAGCAATCCAAGAGTATCCACGAGTATCCACTAGTGGCCAAAGTGGGAGTGTGTCTAACGCTTATTTTTGCGTAACTTCTTTTCTCTTTCGTAGTCATTCTTCTCAGCACCTTCGATGGTAGAGATGGAATTAACAATACGTGCCATTCTAGCGTGATAATCTTTGTATTCTTGTTTCTTTTCTTTAATTTGTTGTCTTGCTTCGAATTTGTTATCTTTCCGGATTTCTTTCAATGCCAATTTTCTTTCCTTCTTGACGCTAGCCTTCAATTTACCAATCTCTTGTCTTGTCAAATCTGGATCATATGATTTTTTATCAGGATTGAAGTTTTCTTCGAATTTAGGTGCAAATGTAGCAATGGCCACTGGCTTGTGGTCTTGGAGTTGTAATGGTTTATGGAGGTTATTGGCATGTAGTTTAACCAATTTTTCCAATAATTCAGGAATGGTAGTATATTGGGCTTGGTACTTGACTAAATGTCTCAATACGGCAATAAATGGTGTTGTGATTTCTATGAATGCAGATTGTTCTTTCCATATCGATATAAAATTTCCCAATATATCTAGCGCCTTGACTAACAAAGCTGATTTTATCTCCAAATTCTTCAAATTTTCATGATCTAAATTGATATCTGATATTTTTAAATTATATGTACCAGTTATTTTGTCATTTTTATTTAAATTTAAACCATTTTTAGCGTAATGTTTAGTAGAAAATACTGTTGATAATTTTTCCAGATTTAACTTGTTCACCTCAGGCACAAGAGTTAAAAATGCTTCTTCCAAAAAATAAGCAATTTCAGGAACATATCTTTTAGAAATTCTTTGATATTTCAACATTAAATCCGAAATAAATAAACCACTAATTAGATTTTTCAAATTTTTATTCGGCTTCAAAGATTCCAATGATTGTCCCATTAATATTAACGTTGGCGTAACAACTAAATGATACAAATCTGAAGTAGAATAAAGCATACCGACAATAGAGTAAAAAATTAAATCAGAAACTTCTGGATAATTTTGATTTTCATTTATTCTCTCTTGAATTTCTACTATTTTCATTCTAAAAGTTTCACATAAAGATTCATTGTATTTTTCAGCCATCATTTTTAATTGATGTATTAATTTTTCTTCAACATCGATGAATTCTTGTTTATTTTCATGATCCCCATTTGATAAATGCAAAATATGATTTAATAAAATTGAAGAAAAAACTGCCAATTTTTCTTTATTTCCAGCAGCAAGTCTTGGCTGATAAGTATTTAAGATTTTAGAAACCACTTCAGGAGTCTCACAAAACTCATATTTTGATAACAAGTCCAAGAATTCTTTATGTGTTTCAGGACATTTAACAACATTTAAAGAAGTTGTACTTTTAATAATTTTATTACCAATTTTGATAACATTTGGTGTTGGTTCACTTATAGAATTCTCCTTTCCTGTTTCAGTTTCAACTTCATCTTCATCTTCATCTTCGCTTTCCTTGATAGTGAAACCATCTTCTTCATTCTCAGATGCATTTCCCCAGAAATCATCGTCTAAATCATCAGCACCAACTGCATCTTTATCTTTCTGCTCTTCAATATCTAATCCTTCCATTCTACGTAATCTATCCTGTTCTAATTTCTTTAATTTTTCCAGTCTTTCTTTCTCTAACTCTTCATCAGTTTTTGATCTATCACTCGGTACAGCTCTTCTATCTAATGCCAATTCTCTTAATTTGGTATCGTACAGTATATCTTGTTCAGATTTTTTATCAAAAAACTGTTTTTTGTTTTGAACAGCAGCTTCTTGTAAAGAACTCATAACATCTTCAAAATTATCATCCAAATCCAATATTTCATTTTCAGTTTGTTGTTGTTGTAATTGCCTTTGATGCTTATAAAATTTTGATTTGGCAATAACTTCTTTCATAACTTCAGCTTTTGTCTTCTTTCTTTGCACCGGTACTTCATCTTCCCCTTCATCTTCGTCTTCAACCTGATAAGATCTTTTTCTATTACTTGAAATCAGTTCAGGTAATCCTAAATCTCCTTGATCAAAGTCGTCCTGCAAAGATAACGATTTCCCATAATGGGTTAATACATTGTTATCATCATCACCACCATCATAATAATTATTATTATCATCATCATCATCTTCTAAATTAAACAAACTCCGCTTAGAACTTTGTAATTGTCTTTCCCTAGTGAAACGCTCTAACATTTTATCTTCAGGATTCAAATTTGGATTATTTTCACCAAATCTACGATCGACAACTCCTCCAACTTTATTCTTCAATTTCTTATTAGCCTCATACGCATTCTTCCTCTGCTCTTCCCCAATCTGTTTAGAGATCCCAGGCCTCCCAACAACAACTTTAGATTTCCTTGCTTCATTAATATCTCTTTTATTCCTATTCATTTTTACTTCAAACGGATTAAACTCTTCTCTTATTGCATTTATAACCAGCTTCCTATCATCTCTTCTAGTCTCTGAAGGTGCATTCTTTTTCCCCTTTCTTTTAACATTCGTCTGTCCAGTAAGTCCAGCTGCCTTCAAGGACTCCTTGAGCTTCTTCAACTGAGATCCAGCCATCTTTCAACACTTGCTAATTCACAAACTTTTATAATCATCTAAACAGTATTCGTTTTATATTTTGAAAATTTTTTTTTCTTTTTTTTTTTAAACTGATGCAAAAAAATAATTTCCTGAAATGGAAATTGTGTCACATAAACACGACCATAATTTTTCACTTTTATAAAAATGGGTATTAAAGATGGGAAGAACTACGACGACAACGACGACAACGACGACAACGACAAGAAAGATAGTTCTGTAAGTGTTTGTGTTGAGGAGTATTTTATTTTAGAGATGTCTGGAAGGAGGATTGTAATTACTGGTGTTGGTCTTGTAACTCCTCTTGGAGTTGGTGTGAAGAATTCGTGGACGAATTTGGTGAAGGGAAAATCGGGTTTAGTATCCACCAAGATATTAGATGAGTATGATAGGTATTACAAAGATATACCGAGTCAAGTTGTCGGTAAAGTTCCCGAATTGAAGGATGGTAATGTGAACGGTTTGGTTTTCCATGGTGGTGAAAGTAGTGGGTATTGGGATCCGACTAGTTTTCTACAGAATGGTGAAGTTAGGAAACTCCCCAGATTTGCACAATATGCTTTATGTGCTACTAAAGAAGCTTTATCCGATGCAAATTGGTTTCCTACACAAGAAGATGATTTAAATGATACTGGTGTTTGTATCGGATCAGGAATTGGAAGTATTGAAGATTCTTTTAACAATTCGGTAAATTTCCATGAAAAGGGTTATAGGAAAATTCAACCTTTATTTGTACCTAAACTATTGGCTAATATGGCTTCAGGAAATGTATCTATAACTTATGGATTTAAAGGTCCAAATCATTCTGTATCTACAGCTTGTGCCACAGGTGTACATGCAATAGGAGATGCTGCTAGGTTTATAAAAGATGGATATTGTAATGTGATGGTTGCAGGAGCAACAGAAGCTACAATTCATCCTTTAGCCTTGGCTGGATTTGCTCGTGCAAAATCTGTAGTGACAAATTTTAATGATGACCCAACAGCTGCTTCAAGACCTTTTGATAAGGATAGAAACGGATTTGTATTAAGTGAAGGTTGTGGAATATTGATTTTAGAAAATTTAGATCATGCTTTACAAAGAGGTGTCAGTAATATTTATGGTGAAGTTGTTGGATATGGATTATCTGGAGATGGATATCACATAACATCACCTTCTCCAAAAGGCTTGGGGGCTCTGAGGGCAATGGAATTTGCATTAAAACAAGCAAATGTATTACCGAATGCTATTGATTATGTAAATGCTCATGCCACATCAACATTATTAGGAGATAGAGCTGAAAATCAAGCAATTCAAACAATATTTGGCAATAACAATAAGGAATTAGCAGTTTCAAGCTCAAAAGGATCAATAGGTCATCTTTTAGGTGCTGCTGGTTCTGTAGAACTGATATTTGCCATATTAGCTATGCATAATAACGTTTTACCTCCAACTTTGAATTGTGATTCTCCTGGAGGCGCTGAAGGTGATGATAAAGATAATTTTATTTTCAATTATGTTCAAAATAAAGCTCAAGATAAAGAGATCAATTACTCTATGAGTAATAGTTTTGGATTCGGTGGTACTAATGCCTCCATTTGTTTTAAAAAAATTAAATAATGAAATCATAGTTATGAAATCTAATGAAGTTGTATAAATATCTATATCTATATCTATAACGAAAACAAACAAACAAAACATGCAATAACATTTATCTAGTAAACTAATGGTATAATTCTATATCTAACAGTGTATTTTTTACCTTGTTCTTTACTTTTCTTTTGATAGAATTTAAAAGTTTCATTTGAAGAGACACTTAGGTTAACTAAAACCCATACAAGTATTACGAAAGCAGTTCTATCAGTCATCAATATAATGAATTCTGAAAGATATAAAAGAATCTCATCAAAATAGTGAGCACAACAGCATAATTTGAATAGTCCAAATCTTGGGATGCTATATTTAACTAACTTGGATAGATGAACATGATTTATATGTTGATCAATTGATGCAATAATAAACAATAAAATTGAGAAAATAATCCTCAAGTTAAATAAAGTTTTTGAATTGATTTTCTTTTCAATAATTGATGATTCATCTATAAAGTTAGGAATAGTTTTAATCAAGATATTCACATTGATTGCAAAATAAAAGAAAATTCCTACTACGTAATGTGAAACATTGATTTTAGAAAATTTGTTCGGTTTGAAATTGAAATAACACTCATAAAGTCTTCTTGATGCTTGAATTAAATTCAAGAATAGCACTAATAACGATATATCATACGGTAAAGGGGTTTGAATTGAATTTGGTGATATTATAAATTTTTGTAAAAAATCCAAGGTTTCATCACCAAGAACCAAAGATTTATTCTTTAAACTTATTAAAAAAATTATGAACAAACTTGAACATATAAACGATATTACATAAAAATGAATAAACCAGCTCTTTGGTAGTTGTAATTTCAAAAGAAAGGAAACTATTTTGTCTAGTTTAAATTTGCTTTTTCCCAGCTCTTTATTGGTGGATGTCTTGCCATATTTTAAAAATTCTGAAGATAGTGAAAATAAAGTTGCTAAAAGAACTAAACTTGTAAAATTAATCAACACTATATCAATCAAATGGCCTAAATAACTATAGACCATACTTGAATTTATAACACCTTTTTCAACAAGGGCTTAGTAGAAGGAAAGAATCAAGCTAAAATAAATCATTTGATAAAGGGAAGATATATGTATTAAAAAAAAAATAAGTTAAAAGGGTTAATATATTTGCGTAAGCTTTTTTTATATGAAATAATATCTATAAGAGCAGTTATAGAAAAAATAGTTGAAAAAAAAAACAACAAAAAAAAAAGACCCGAAAACTATCTACGAAGCACTTAATATGCCTTTGGTTTAGTGACCGACTTCCTTGTGTTTATAAAATTGATTGACAAATCTTAAGACACCTCCATTATCGTCATCATCCTCATCGTAGTCGTCATCGTTACCTTCTTCGTTGACATCCGACATATCCTCATCCTTTCTTTTTTTCCTCCTATTCGGAACGCCATAGTACTCTTCATTCAAATGCGGTAAATTAGTTTGGAATGACTCTCCCAAGATGAAACTATTGTTCAAATTAGAGATATTGCTGCTATCGTTGTTGATTGTATGTGGTTGCTGTCTTTGCGTTAATTTAGATGTATAATATGCAGAAGATGACGGATCTAACAACCCAGAATACATTGGATTCTGTAGCTTACTATTGCCGTTGAATCCGTTTTGTTGCGATGGAACATATCTTCTTGAATGCGACAAGGCATAAATACTATTATTGATATTACTGGCCATGTTTGCCTGACCAAAAGAAGTTGGAGTCTTGGTATCGTACATGGAATTGTACATTACTGATCTTTGTAGACTTGGATTGTACTTCATATTACCGTAGTTGTTTGCAGTACCACTACTGCTGTTGCTTGATGCAAAGTTACTATTAGCAACACCACCATAACTTTCTAGGAAATACATATACGACTTGATCATCTTGTCATCATTAGATGAGTAATACTCATCTCTTAGCTTGTCTTTATGATTATTTCTATGCTTGACGTAACCATCACTATTTTTATGATTATTATTATTATGGTTGTTGTTGTTATTGTTATTATCACCTGCACCATGAACAACAACACCATTGCCTTTAGTATTTTTGATGTTTTTATTCTCATCGAAATTAAACATCGCAAAAGTGCAAACATATCCGAGTCCATCCACATGTACACTGAATTCCCTAAAGAAATCAATTATTCTATTACTTGATTTTGGAAGTGAAATACAAAGAATAAATGGTAATAAAATCAAACTCATTAATTCTTTGAGAATTATAATAAGTTTTAAATTGTAAAATTTTAAAAACTCATTTTTAACTTCTTCTGAATGGAGTTTTCCTTCCCATTCTCCTGGTAAGTAATGTGTAAATTGAGCAACATACCTTAAACTTGCTTCAGGATCAAAAACCAAAGTTTCATCTTGGATTGAATTTTTACATATTGTATAAACTGCTCCTAAAGATGAAATATAAAACAATACAGTCTTGTGATAAAAAATTTCAAAATTTAAGAAATTTTCCGGATCTAATATCGTTAATACTACTAATATAGATAGTAATGATTCAGCTAAAAATGCTAAAAATTTTAAAACCAAATCAATTTTCTTCTTGGGGAATTGATTTATATATTTTGTTGCTGCTTCATTAGATAAATTCAATCTTTTCTTGAAAATATGATATAATTCATTAAACTCTCTTAATTTCCACATAGCTAATGGTGTATATTCTCTATTTCCAATCAAATTTGGATTTGTTCTGAATTCATAGAAAAAAGTTAAGAAGTAGTATAATATGAAATAACTTACTAAGAATGGAGCCAATATAATGTTTAAAATACCGGCAATTATAAACCTTTTCCTTAGTTCTTCTGATAATTTCAATCTGTTGGATTCTTTTAAAAATTTTGGATTCAATTGACCATTTTCCTGCTGAAAGACAAAGTCAAATATGCATAAATTTAAATTCCATTCTAATGTCTTTGTTAAAAATAGTTCATTATTTGAAGATTTGAAAAAAGGTAACGATAAATTTAAAATATTTTTATTGAACAATGCGATAACGTAATTTTCTTTTCTCATAATTCTATTAGCAATATCATGTGCATTTAGTCTTTTTTTAGATTTCAAATCATTGCTAATAACGTTATGATAATTATCTGAAACCATAGCATTAGTATTTTGATCTCTTAAAATCATAATTTTTTGAACAATTAAACTCCAACTAATGGTTTGTAATTCTTCATCTTTTATTCCTAAAAGATGATTATAAAAATTTTGAATATCTCTCAATTTTTTGTAATCTTCAAGTATAAATGATTTAATTTTAATTACTAAAAGTACCTCAACAACATAAAGGAAAAACTTTTGCTTTAAAGGTATCTTAGAATAACATTGTGGAATCTTAACTTCACTATAATTAGTTACATGATTATTTTGTGAAAGTAATAAACCAAAATCAATACAATTGCTCATAAACAAAGTTAAAAAGATAATGAAACATAGAGTTAACCAATCAATAACTTTGCTTATAATAATACATTGTAATCCATTACCAATGAAATAAGCATAAACATCTGTAAGAAATTTATCCAAATTAGAAACGTTTGCCCATACCCATAACGATCTTTCTAAAGGAGTCAAGATTCCCAAATTTTTTCTTAAAAGTTTTTCCTGACTATTATCACCGTTGTTACCGTTACGTTGATCTTGACGACTAGTTCCTGACAGTCTCCTATTACTACTATATATATATTGAGGTGGAGGTGGCAATTTGTTATTGTTATTGTCGCCCCCATCATTAGTAGTATGATGATTTTTATTGACATCGTTTCTGTTATTTAAATTAAAAGATATATTCTTTGGCAATTTGTTCAAGGTCTTATTGGTTAAAACTCTTGCTCTTTGAGATATTCCACCTCCATTACCCAAATTGGTATTGGGATTATTACTATGACCAGATAGTAATATACCAGCATTATTATTAATATTATTATTATTATTATTATTATTATTATTATTATTAAGTTGATTATCGTCCTTCTTTATTGTATCGTCAATTAAATTATTGTTTTCAACCATCAAACTCTCAGGCACTATGCCTTCACCTTCATCTTCAGACTCCGAGTCTTGTAATAAAGCATCATGACTCCCATCACTATCTTCATCTTCATCTTCATCTTCCTCCTCGTCATCTTCACTTTCTGAACTTATTGCATTATTATTACCCATACTCCTTATACGGCCACTTCTACCATTATTCTTTCCCCCAAAAACACGCTTCCCACCACTGCTATCTCCATGATCACTACCATGATTATCGTCATATTCCTGGTTTTGAGTCTTATAAAGAGATAACTCAGTCTCGTTATCATCGGTTAACAATGGCGTATCGCCATTGGGATAACTCGAACTTATTCCAAACACCCGAGACAAAAACGTATTGTTATTATTTATATCATTCGGACTCGCCATTTTTCCTCCCTACTATTCTATTCACTTTCTTAATTGATCTATATGATTACTTTAAACACGTATACTTCCATTTGTATCTATTAATTATATATATATATATATATATAAATATATTCATCTTTTGTTATTAAGGTACAGACTTGCCATCTTATCGTTTGTTAAAGAATTTAGTAAGAGAAATGAAAACAGTCGTGCTCAATCGCACAAATATACAAAAACGGAAATATTTTTATTTCCCCCAAAAAAGTTAGGATTACATAATACAAACTTTAATTACCCCCTTTTGTATTTCTATATTCTAGTTTCAAGAGCAATTGGTTAAAAGAACAAGTTTGTGTGTTTATATAAGTGTGTATTAGTTGGTTTTATTGATCTATAAATGAAAATCACTATAACTTTTTCGATTGTCCAATAAAATTAATGGCACTTCCTGCTTTGAAGAAGCCAATTTGGTCTTTTGACATTGTATGTTTGCATCTGATGTCAAAAGTTTCTCCATTTGGTTTTTTCACTTGGAGTACTAATATGCCTCCGTTATTACCTTCTTTTTCAACCATTTCAATCAATCCTTTGGTGGTGATTTCATCATGGGAGCCTATTTTATCATAATCAGCTTCATTTTCGAAAACTAATGGTAACATTCCTTGTTTTTTCAAGTTAGTTTCATGGATTCTTGCAAATGATTTAACCAATATGATACAACCATTTAAAAATCTTGGTTGTAAAGCAGCATGTTCTCTTGCAGAACCTTCTCCATAATTGTGCTCTGCAACAACGATCCAAGGTCTTTTTTCTTCTTTCCATTTAAACATCAATTCAGGAATTTGGTAAGGTTTACCATCAAGATCATATGCAGTATTAACTTCACCTGTTTCTTTATTTTGAGCACCAATCAAAGTATTATAAGCAATGTTTTCTAAATGACCTTTATATTTAAGCCATGCACCTGCTGCAGAAATATGATCCGTAGTACATTTACCTTCAACTTTTAATATAACTGTAGCTTTTAATTCTTTACCATCCCAAGGTTTAAAAGGTTCCAATAATTGTAATCTTTCTGATTTTGGTGATACACTTACAGGAACATCAGCTTTTGGTTTTGGAGCCAATTCAGGGTAAAAACGATCTCTTCCTGGAATAAACCCTTTACCTGGTAATTCTTCACCAACAGGTGGATCAAATTTAAAATCTTGACCATTTTCCAATTTTATAGATTGGGTTAATGGATTAAAATTCATATCACCTGAATAAATCATTGCTGTAACAATATCTGGAGATGTTAAAAAATTCATTGTATTTCTATTCCCATCATTTCTTGCTCTGAAATTTCTATTGAATGAAGTTAATATTACATTTGTTTCTTTTTTATCAAAATCTTTACCACGATCCCATTGGCCAATACATGGACCACATGCATTTGCCAACACTACAGCTCCATTTCTTTCAAATACATCGATTAAACCATCACGTTCAATAGTTGCTCTAATTTGTTCTGATCCTGGGGTAACAAAAAATGGAATCTTAGGTTTCAATCCAGCTTTTTCAGCTTGCTTGATAATCGATGCAGCTCTAGACATATCCTGATACGAAGAATTAGTACAACTTCCAATCAAACCAGCAGATATAGTTTCTGGCCACTTATTTTCCTTTGTAGTTTCCAGTAATTTAGAAATCGGTGTTGATAAATCTGGAGTAAAGGGACCATTAACAGATGGTTCTAAAGTATTCAAATCCAACTCAATAATTTGATCATATTCTGCCCCTTCATCAGCTTGTAAAAATTTAAAATTACGATTAACACTTTCTGCAGCTTTTGCAATTGGTTCTCTATTTGTAGAGACCAAATATCTATAATGAGCATCTTGCATTGGGAAAGTTGAAGTTGTAGCTCCAATTTCAGCACCCATATTACAAATTGTAGCCATACCTGTACAACTCAACGATTCAACACCATCACCAAAATATTCAACAATAAAACCTGTACCTCCACGAACAGTTAACATACCAGCTAATTTGGTGATGATATCCTTTGGTGAAACCCATCCACTTAAATGACCTGTTAACTTAACACCAAGAATTTTAGGTGCCTTTAATTCCCATGGTGTCCCAGTTAACGCATCAACAGCATCTGCACCTCCAACACCAATGGCAATAGCTCCTAACCCACCAGCGTTTGGAGTATGCGAATCTGTTCCTAACATCATCAACCCAGGAACAGAGAAATTTTCAAGAACAATTTGATGAATTATACCAGAACCTGGACCCCAAAATTGAATTCCATATCTTTCACCACATGATTTCAAGAAATCAAAAACTTCTTGATTTGTTGAAATTGAAGCTTTTAAATCAGATTCTGCACCTTTTTCAGAACCAACAATTAAATGATCACAATGAATAGAAGCAGGAACAGCAGTCTCAGGTAAACCACAAGTCATAAATTGTAATAAAGCCATCTGTGCAGAAGCATCTTGCATGGCAACTCTATCTGGATTCAATTTTAAATATTCTTTACCACGAATATCATGAACATTATGAAATCCAGATATTTCTTCAGGTTCTACCAAATGAGAATACAAGATTTTTTCAGCCAACGTTAAAGGTTGATTATTCAATATTCTTTGAACCTTACTAAGATTATTAATAAGTTTTTCATACGGTGGTGTTCTTGATTTGAAAATCTCTGGGACATGATGAAAAGCATCAGAAGACGAAGTTATCGTAGCTAATGATCTCTGTATCAATCTAGCTGATATATTTTTCAAAGGTTTCCTCACACTTAACATTTCGGCTGGGCCAAAAAAAAAAATTAAACTAAACTAAACTAGTTTATCTAACTACTGAGGAAAACTTTTATTCTTCAATAAATAAATAAAAAAAAATAAAATAAATGAAAGAAACAAAGGTATTAAAGAATTCAAATGTAAATAAATTATAATATTCTCCAAAATATTTGTCCAATCATTTATCAAAAATTGATAATGACTAAAAGAATTTTTGAAAAATAAATTTTTCACCGAAGTCGCTATGCAAGATGATCCTGTAAAGGACTGAAAAATAAAATAATACATAAACTTTAACACAGAACAGTAAAAATACGATTTGTGTATTATACAATTTATAAACCATAAAAATAGTTTTCTCTTTTATTCTATATTATTTATTTTCTTTTTTAGTTTATCTAATTCATTTTTTTTTGAAAAAGCAAAAAACAAAACTCAACTTCTATATTATGAAATTATTAGTTAGTTAAATTGAAAATCATCTGTTTTTTTTTCCTATGCACAAAAAAAAAAAAAAAAAAAAAGTACCACACTGCAAAACCATAAATATAATAGATGATAGAGAATTTATAACAGTGAAGTCAAGAAAAAAAGAAACCGTCTAAACTGAAAAGCAAATGAAAGGGATCCACAAAAAAATCAAAAAAAAAAAAAAAAAAAGCCGGTATGAAAAGATGATATTTAAGAGAATAAAATATTGTTATGAAGGTTCCGAAAACAACAACAAAAAAAATTATTAGAAAAGTAAATGATAATAATGAAAAAAAAAA